>WSTY01001399.1:0-10688 GCA_019633465.1 Tulasnella sp. 417
ATCCGTCTACATCCCGTTATTTCTCCTCCTGTTTCCTTCCTTATCTTTTGATCCTTGGACTTTAACTTTGCTATGAATAAACAGTGAGGAGCTCAATTACTGGTAAAGTCGGAGCTTTTCTCGATGCCAGCTCATCAAGCTCGAAGTAATAGTCGCTCACACAACGAGCCGCTCTGACAAGCCTCAGCGCAATGAGTCATCAAAATGCGGTAGAGAGGCAACGCCATCACCGCCTTTGTGAATCAATTGCTCCAAACAAGCCGAAGTCCGGCGAACCCGGCGCTCCACCTCCTTCTCTCTTCCTCTAACCACTCTCAAGCCATCCCAAACCACCAACACTATGGCGGTTGAGAGCCAGCCATTCGTTAGTGCTCTCGGGCACTCTTGCACCGTCTATGTTGAGAGTGACAATGCCGAGCTTTACGCTCCACACTTGGAGCGTTTGATTGTGGTGCGCCGTCCCGAGTTTTCGCAGCTGCGCAACCTGCTTACCATTCTTGGTTTTGATAATTCTCACTCTTTCATAACTCTCGGCTCAGGCTGGCGGCGGGACTGGTGCGGTTGTGAATGGATTCTATTAGTTGGGCTGGTGTGTTAACAAATCGACGTTAAGTTACCCGCAACCCGGACAGTGCAGCAGCGGTTGTGGTGATAAAACGCGGGGCAGAGAAAATTGAAAGTCGGATAATCCAGATGTGGAACCTCCGTCATATTGACCCCTGGATTCAAGGAGGTGGGTTCTTCGACCGTTGTTGAAGTTCATCGCCGGCACACTAGGAAACGCACTTATGATCTACGTTTGTGTCCCATATAGTTGTTGACGTCGACTGGGTCAATGACTGCATCAAGAAAGCCGAATTACAGGGCCCTCCCGAGTGGGGTGGTTACCTGCTCGAGCCACAAAAAACAGCCATTTCTAAGAGGGAAGCCCGTGACGCCGTCTGCGCAGTTTTCGGTCCCCGACCAACCCAAGCGGAGCGACCCAACATCTCGAACACGGCCATCGAGAATCCTGACCAAGTAGGTGCAGCGACAAGGAGTCCACTCAGGCGTAACCCACCGACCTCTCGCGAGGAGAGATCAAAGGGTACGTACTTCCTGCCTACCTTGGTATAGTATTCGAGGATTCTCACATAGACAACGACGCACCAGAACGCGGCAGGTCCGGACTAAGTTCAGATGATGCATGGAATAAAGTCAAAGACATTGTGAAGGAACTTGATCCCAAAAAGCTCAGACACTACACCCACGGGGATTTACTTGACTTAGTGAGTCGTTCACTTCCTTGTCAAACATGTTACCTGATAATTACCTGAGCTATTCTATCGCTTTTCGGTAGATATTGTACCTTGCCCGGGAGGAAGCGGACTCCCAGAGTGATCTGTGGGAAGCGTTTGCACAGAAGAAAGCAAGTCAATCCGTAGAACCAAGCGTACGTCATCTCCATCCCTTATCCGAGTTGAACGTCCGACTTACAGTGATTGATCTTGCCGACAGCGATCCAAAGACGCATGGCACAATTTTTACTCCCGACAGAAGGAATTGATTGATAGATGTGTCAGCATTATGCGATCAGCAGATCAAAGTTCGGGTAGCCAAAGCTCCAGTAAATAGCTTGTCACCGTGCCCAGTTGACCGTCCTGCGTCCTGTTTCTAGGTAACCTAAAGCAGCTCCGGGATATGTCAACCTCAAGGCGGACACGTCGGAGCCACAGTCGAGGCAGCATGTATGCACCCGTCGAGAGTGATCAAGAGACTGATCAAGAGGTATGCTAATTTCGCGCAACATCACGTCTGCAGAGATAGTGAATTGCTGTGCTTCTCGTCTCTGTAGACAGTTGGAACGAGGAGCCGTCTTTCAGATAATCAACGGAGCCGCCCATCATCAAGTAAGAAATTAATTATTTGTTCGCCTTGCACTGGTCATTGACCAATGGTTTTTTAAGGTCGCTTCGGGGCTCGCGGCGATACTGAAATGGCTACCGCTGGAAAGGAAGGTATGTCATCGCGTCCGCTCTCAGTGCGGGCGCCCGCTATTACCTGCATGCATTTAAAACGATTTTTCGATGCCAGGTTCAGACCATCCAAAGAGTAGCAGTGCTACACAATACACCCCTGAGGATATTTTAGCAGCTGTGGGTCATTAAACACACACGTGCATCTCTCATTGACCCTTCACTGTGTAACTATTTTTCAGATCAAACTTTTTACCAACAGCGCAGATGAAGTGCTGTTGAATGAAAAGCTTCCTCCGACGTGGAAGGAGATGTGCCCTATCCTTATCAGGGAGCGAACCGCAGCTAACCCAACGGTAGGTTATCCGTGTTGGTCCATAATCGTATGACAAATTTCAAATTATACACCTCAGCGCGCGTTAAGGGATGAACCGGGCGTTTGGACCAGGTGGGCTCGACGGCATTGGGATATCATTGCCGCTGGCGCCATTGCTCTAAAGGCAAAACCCTATATCCGTGCTACTGGCGGTACGCACACTTTATTAGACCATTAAACACCATTGTTAGGCTAATCTATTATCTGCCTAGCCGTTCACCCAGTTCAAGCACAGCTCTCGACTGCCGCCGGGAGCCACACCCCGGCGGACTTCGACGAGATGGTTCGTTTCTAACGAAACAAGCTACTTCCTTGACGTTGTTAATGATTGCCACCTTATAGGCAGACTTCATTGCCAAGCAGATTAAATTCAGGCGAGTATCCGAACGAGAAGAGAAAGAGGCAATGGGCCAGGATTTCGTCTGGAAGGCGTTCGCGATCGTCGTAAGTATTACTGTTATGCTTCCGCGTGACATTTAGTGCCTAACAATCTTGGCTATCAAAGTACAATACAAATCGGTCGTGGAAGGAATGGCAGAGGTACTATAACCAGAAAGCGGACAATATCAATCGTGCTGCTCGGCTGAGGCTAAAGCCGAGAAGTCAGTCGGGTTCCCTTCCTGCGGACTCCCTACTCCCCCAGGTCGAAGCGCAAATGGCACTTCTTCCTTCAAGCTCCGGTTATCCGTCGCCACCTGTTTCCAGACCTCTGAAACGGGCACTCGAGGGCGCAATGGATGGAACACGCCCAAAGCACATAAGACCAAATTAATCCCGCTTTCCAAATTTTCACTCGCATCTCTCGCACAAACCCGGACTTGAGTCTTGACGGACATTTAAACAATAATTCAACGCCTTCACCATCTCAAACTCCCAGGACTCGTTTTCTCTTCGCATGTTCTCTTCCGGATGGACTGTATGTAATCTATACGTATCTCTGCACCAGATATTGATCCGCAAACCAGTCTACCACAAATAATGAGCTTAGAGAAATGCCATTGAGGGCACGTCGCCGGGACCACCGAGCTAAGGGGATCTCCCTCGTGGACAGCGAATTTGGGCCCAGACAAGAAGCGAAAACATCATTCATATTCTTCAGAGAACGCCAAGTTACAATGGTCTACAGCTATTACTTAGATTTATTTGAGATTTAGCTTGATAAATTGACTGATGGTGCATGTATCTGTACCAGCACGGTTCCACAGTTTTGGTTAGGGTGAACAGAATGAATGGTTGACAGGAGTCTTCACCCACTTGGCTCAAGCCTTTGCAAGATTCTCTAGCTGCTCCAGAACATTCTGCTGCTCGAGACGCCACTTCGCGTTGCTGTTCTTGAGATTCGTGGACACAGTGACCGAATTCGGGACGCTGTTCAGCCTCGACAACATGCGCTCTTCGTTTCCAATGGCCAGGACAAAGTCGAACGGCGTTTCTCCTGAAGGGTTCGTGCTCAGAGCCGAGGGCGAGTTGATGGTTTCCGCAGTCGGGGGCCCTTCCGGTCGGAGGATCAACTCCACTGCGTTCTGACGACTTGCGCTTTGGGGGAGGACGAGGAAACTGCGCGTAGCGGGCACAATTCGCAGACCTGGAATGAAGGTTGAATTAGGGTTATGTGCCCTGCCTGGAGGGTTGCAGCTCCTTACCAAATTTCTCGCCAAGGCTGTCCCAGATGTGGTTTTGAGCTTCTGCTGCCTGTCGTCTTGCCCAGCCAAGTTCCGTATCATTGGGATTTCCGGGCCAGTAGCGCCAGCGGACAGAGGCACCTCGTTCCTCGATGAAGGATCCCGGCGTACGCTCGGTGTACTATTCCAGAGAATCAGTATTACAGGTGGAGTCTAGGCACGTCTGAGCTTGACTCACATAGGCCAAAAGGTCAACGCATGGTTTCTTCCACTGCATGGAGACGTTGCTGACTAGGTTCACGAACTCCGTCTTTTCGCCCTTGTTAGGTTTGGCCTTGAGGTAGCATCCATCCTCAGCTCTAAATAACGTTCCTTGATGAGCTCCGTGTTGGTGGTGGATACAACGGGAGAGGACTTACACAAAGCCGACATTAGGCAGCGCGTCAACAATCTTCTCGAGCGCCCCACTGACGGGACGGCTGCTGAGCAAGTAAACCACATTGCGCTCATCCTCGGACAATTTCTTCAGCGATTCCAAGACGTTTTCTGGAAGGTAGAAATCAAGGTCTCGCGTGGTCTTGGGGTCGTGCTGCACAAGGGTGTTCTCAACACCGAGCAAAATGAGACGCTTCTTGGACTTTTGGAATTCCTGGAGGACTTCCGAGTCTCCAGTCAAAGAGGGTAAAACGGCAATCTTCTCAACTGCCTTTTGGGTGTGTTCGGCGTGCGCACGGACTGTGCGAGCGAGGAATGATGTTACGAAGGCTTGAGCTGTTTGAGAGATGACGTGTTTGTGAAGATCCTGGACAAAGGATTCTGCGTCAAGGGACGACGGTTAGCAGTGAAATAAAGGTCGACATACGTTCCAACGAGTCGTGGCTTCCTCATCGCTGATTGTCAATGCGGCTGCCATGGCGGAAGCCGTTTGAATGGCGTCGTAGGGATTGACGACGAAGCAAGAGCGGAAGCCTGAGAACGAGTAGCTGCCAGTGAACTGGACTTGGATGAGCATCCGCCTGAATCGAGCGCTCAGGTTGTTCCCATACCTCGCTGAGGATCAGAGGTCGCTTCCTTTCTTCCTGGCACTCGATAAACTCGTGCGTTCTCAGCGCCATGCCTTCACGAAGTGAGCTGACCATGAAGGCATCGGCAACTGTCAGGAGAGCGAGGTATTGACTGAAATTAAGCTGAAGGGGTAGGTCAGGAGTTAGCCACGCATGCCAGCGTGAGGTTCAACTTAGCGGCTCACCTCGGTGGTATGCAAAAGCACAACGGGAGTGTAAGATAAGCTCGAGAAGCGAGAGTTGACCCTCGAGATTGCGGTTGACAGAGGGTCCGAAGCCGCTGACTGGTTCTCGGAAGTCGTGGACAATGCCACTTGAATAAGAACGACCTGAGCTCATCGTGTCAATGGTCCGAGGTCTAAATGGCAGACATCTCAACCGCACAAACCTTGCCGCGGAATTCGGGGTGCCGTTCCAACAACGTCTCAAAGGCCTGCACTTTCTGGCGAACACCCTATTGTTCACCGAAATAGTGTATCACATTAGCGGCGCCAATAGTAATAGAACAAAGAAACTCACTTGAACTTCGTCCAGCTTGTCGCGGCCAACGATGAGTTTGACGCCAGCATAGCGTTGACGAAGACTGGCCACCCATTCAGCAACTTCTGGGTCCTTCCTGGAGCGTATGGCAACAGCAATTACTGAGAGAATTCTCTTTAAACAGCGGCCTGAACGCACCGTTTTTGATATAAGGAGGCAAGGTCAATACCCATTGGGAGAGCTTGAACGTCAACGAAGGAGTTCTCAGGTTGAATCCCTTTAGGGACTGCTTCGAGACTCAAAATTCGGTGGACGGTTTGACGGAAGTGTCGCATATGGTTGTAAGTTTGGAAGGCGATGAGATCCGCACCGAGCATGCCTCGAAGGAGGTGTTGGCGAGCAGCCAAGCATCTGAACTGCAATACAGGTTGCAATGTCAGCACGGAAGCATCGCAGAATGATGTGCTCTAATACGTACAATTTCAGAGGAGGGGAATGTTACGTGAAGGAAGAACCCAATGGTAGCGTTTGGAATACGTTCGCGGATCAGTTGTGGAAGAAGCATCAAGTGATAATCGTTGACCATGACTGCACGAGCATCGCATTAGGTGGTGAGTCCATCGAGAACATACAAAGAACAACTTACTGATGTCTCCTTCTTGATAGCCGGAAACGATGGCCTCGGCGAACTTGCGATTTACCGCTGTGTAGGCCTCAAAGGACTTGCTGTCATAAAGATTAAGCCGAGTCTTCGGAGCATCGGGAACTGCGTAATGCAGAGTTGGCCAGAGAACCTAGCGAACGTCCTAGGGTAAGCATGGCTCCTCCCATAGGTAGATGAAATGAGACTCACCTGGTGACAATAGCCATCGTAGCAGCCTGCGAACTCAGCATCCGTGATCCATACGGGCAAGCTGTCATGCTGGGACTGATACTTGAGTTCCAGGTCAACACGAAGGTCTTCCGAAAAGTCGTCCGTGGGAGAATCAATGATTCCAACCCAGAGCTTCCTCTGAATAACTTCTCCAACTGAGTTGACCGCGTTATAGAGACCGGTGTTTCCATGCGAAGAAGCCTCGATTTGCCAAGGAGTGTAGTGCGGGGCGTTTAGGAATCCCAGGCGAGGCGTTGGACGCACAACCGAACTTGAACGACGCATAGTGGAGGACCGCGATGCCGACCTGGACATCCGGCGTGCAGGCTTCTTTTGGGCACCTCCGTCTGTAGTTGGGGTTTTAAGAGGAGTTATGGTAGGGAGGGCAGCGGCTGCCTGGGCATTAATAGCCGGAAGACGCGAAGGCAGAGGGCGCACGCCCTGCTGTGGGCCCAAGCGAGGCGAGGTGAAGGCCGAAAACGGGTTGGTCTTGTCTTCAACCGGGGAGGCGATGGGTGTCGCTGACTAGTGTATTTTCAGTTAACAATCCGATTGGTATCTCTACACTACACACCTTGGTCAGATCGTCGACGATTGAAAACGACGTATTGAGCCTCTGGGCGGCTTTTGCGGCGTTAAGCGGAGTAGCCTTGGTGACGCTCTGGGGGAGTTCAACATCGTCGACAGCGGAACCGTGACGATCGTCATCGTAGTAGACGGTTCCCTGAGGAAGGAACAGACTGGCAATGACGACGCGGTTTTCTCTGAGGGTAGCCATGCTGGAGCGCGATGGGGAGTCGGGCAGTGGGAATGAGCGTAACCCCCTATATAACCGATGATGCAAGACGATTCCCACACGCTCGGAGTATCAGATCAATCAGCAGATTCTCCCCAGACTTCCGCTGCATTCATCGACTGCTGAAAGCGGAAACTAGTCCAAGAACTTGTACCACGGCCCCGCGTTCGTCGTCCCCATCGGCACGGGGTGCGAATCCAAGGCTCTCGCGACGTGACTGATGGGGAGCTGGGGAGCCCGCTGCTAGCACAAACGTGCTACCCAATCCATTTCCGCGCAGCTATCTCCGTCGGGCCTTCGCTGTAACCCAAACGAGAGGGAAGGAGTTTTAGGCCGACATCGGTTCCTACCACGGAGTCGCTTTCGCGTCGTATGCCGCATAGTGTGTTGACTAGTCGGGACGGACGATGGAGCATGGTATGCCCCGCGGAATGTGACCAACTCTCTAGACGGCTTTCCCTATCCTGGCCTATTTGCGGGTTCGACGTTGCGGTTTGGTAGGAGAAGAGCTCAACCCTGAGTTTCGCCTCAGTAACAAATAACCAGGCTCCTTCATTTATCTGTTCCGCTCGATTACAAGTGCCGGGAATATCGATGCGGACAAAAACAGCATCTAGGCGCAAATGATCAAGTTCGCGACAGCAGCCGTCCTTATCCGGTTAATCGAAGGAATTGTCGAGGACGGTTCACAGCCGTGGGACGTTCGAGAACTCGTTGCCTTGCCCGATACTTGAACCAGTCCATGATCTGGTGATTGTTCAATAGGGTCCCGTTTCAACCGCAAAACCGGCAAATTTAGAAAAAAGAACTGATTGAGACCGCGTTGGGGGAGGATTTCGAAAGCAAGAGAATCAAATAGCACCTTCTTCCAGTTTGAAATGAATAATTCAGCCACCATCAAAGTCGGACATGCCCATCTATCCACAATAAACCCCTTGGGGACAGCCCCATCCGGTACCCAACGCTTTACCGTCAAGGTTGAGAACCACCAGTATCGCCGTGACCATGCCACCAATGCCTTCACCGGCAATAAGCCCGGCGGAGAGGGAGTAGCCCCAGATCTCCCAGCTTGCTGGTGCGGTTGATTCCCAGTACTGAGCGATGTGGGCTCCGAGAACCATGGCTATCGGGTAATATGTCTGGGGTACAACGAAACCCAGACCTCTAAAGCGTCGTGTAATCTTGATTAGTACAGTGAGCGGTCGTTAATTCTCTGATGGACGTACATGCCACTCCAGTTCGGTACCCAGGCTCGATATTCCTCAGGTACCAGTAGGTACTTGATGGGAACTGTTACAGCAGCCGCAATCCCAAGCACAATCGCCGCCTTCGCTGATGAAGGAGGTATTGGGAGCTTCATACACGGGTATGTGAGCCGCCAGAGACGTGAAATTTTTGTTGGAACGTTCGTACCTCAGGTTTTGTAACTGCTTCCGTCACACTCCTCCATGCGGTGACTGCTGGCATTCCGAAAGCGGTGCATTCGATGGTCAAATCAGTTACGCACGGGTAAGCGCTTGCAAACAGAACGAAGAGGATGACAGAAAGCCAGATGCCCAAAAAGCTGCCTGCAACCTGTGCCCAGAACTGAGATGCCGGAGAGGCTCCTAGCAGGTGGCCCGTTTTCAGATCTCCGACCATGTCAACCGAGTGCGAGGCTGCTTGTGAGGCCAGAGCACCAGCTGTACAAGAGGCGTTGAGTATACAAGCTATGGCCATATCCTGCTCGTACGTACCAAGGAGGTTAGTTTTTTGCGCTTTCTTGACGTCGATACCTTGGCCTTTTGTGATACCACCGATAACGAGCTGCGAGGCTTTCGCGATGGTCCCAACCGGATTAACGTCTGTCGTCCCGGAGCTCTGGACTCCAATAAAGGAGAATACAAAGGCTAACAATAGGGCAACGATTCCTACGCTGATATCCATGTCACTATGAGGATAAAGTCGAAGGTCAGATCAAACAGCTTGGCCGAGGACGGTGTCGCGCTTACAAGGACAATTTACCGACAATCAAGGTCGCAAGACTCGACACTATCAAACCTCCAACCCATTGCCACGTCTTGATCTGCTCGTGAGGAGGAGCTGGATCTTCAATCTCCTCCTGCCGGGTAGATGAAGGACGTCGTGACAGGGGCTTTGAACCGAATAGACGAGCGAATGCTGCTCGGAAACCACGGTAGAGCATTGGGGATGACCACAAAACTTCCACAAATGAGTAGACTAACATAACCATTACCCTGTTAGAGTTAGCTTATGACTGTCTAGCATGGTTCAGAGGGTAGCTCACCCTGGCCAAAGCATCCAGTAGCGCGGTGACGGGCTATTGATTGGGTCCTTCGAGGTCATGGACACTGGTTGAGAGAAACCTTAGCTCGATGAGGGGGCAAAGACCACATAGATATTTGGCTCACTGTAATTCATGTAACCGGGATAATTCTCCGCGTCAATCGGCTGTCCAACTGCCGCCCCAGTCCAAACAGTCAAAGGGCCTAATACGCCCCAGGCAAGTATGGTTCCGATCATGAAGCTCCAGGACGCGTTGAGACCTGAGAGGGCTCCAGCAGAGAGGAACGCAGGGGTAAACTCTATAGAGGTGAGGTATTAGTATAATAGCCTCCGAATCGTTGCTTCGGCTCACCGATCCACCACCCCCAAGACTCCAGGCCCAGTAGGCTCGAAATGCCCAACCCTTGGGAAAGCCACCAGAAAACATGCCAGTCCCATAATATTCCTGGTATGTAGGCCGCGAATGTTTTGAATACCAGGGCAAAGATAAAGCTGGCCCCAATAATGTTGATCTTTTTGGATGCTGTGCGGCGCGCCGAGGGGGTAGAAGTGGCGTGGAGAGATTGAATGGTATATGCCGTCGCGGTCGGCGTTGGGAATACGAGCTTTTGTTGTACTTAATCCATTTCCTGACACCATCAGTCTTGCAACAAAATGGTTTAGAGATGCTATGCGCTCACAAATATAGTATTTCCTCAGAGGCACAGCAAAGAACAAACCGTAGAAAGCTGATATTGTAGTAAGCAAGAATAACTTTCCCATGTCTTGCTGTGGGGTGGTCATTAAGCCGAGGTGATACATAGCCGGAACAGCCGCGACGAAAAGTGTAGTGAGACCGCCGGACGCTGTCGCAGCGCTTTGAACGGTGCCTAGGCGGAGGCAGAGGTTGGTGTGCCAGTCTCCTCAGCACTTGCCAACCCGACTCACAATTCTCTTTAGGTCCAAAGTAACCACCGCCCCATTTATCTGAGAGAAGATTGGACATTGGCTTTAAAATAGCGAATCCGAATATAGCACTGCCGACGGACATCCCTTTAGCCACGGTCACGGCGGATGGCAGTTGCCCAGCACTCACCCGAAGAGCGAAGCTCCAAAGGAGAAGCCCGTCTTTAGTCCGAGATAAATGTTTGATGCACCAACAATTATGCCAAGAAAACTTCCAATCAAAACCGAGCGCCATGTGAGCACAAAATGTTCGGGCGGTGCATCGGGGTCGACGGGGAATGGCGCGCCGG
>WSTY01001400.1:0-10686 GCA_019633465.1 Tulasnella sp. 417
CTGGTACGAAGAACTCGACGAAGAGACTCAAACCGACTGGAGACTGTTGAGGCGGGCGATCCTCGCCAAGTACACCCACTCTCCGTCATCGTCGACAATAATACCAGTTGCGGCTCCCGCACCTCCGAGGTTTGTATCCTAGTTCAAGAAGGTGGTAATCTGAGCTAACCTATGAGCAAATGGTAGATCCGAGACACCCTTAGCCCGGGAGCCGGCCCAGGCCGCTCCTCCTCCAGCTGTTTCGGGTATCAAAAAAGGCTACGTCCGCGTGGAATCCTCCAATGTAACCCTCGGGTACATAGGAAACGCTTTTATAAATAATGAGTGGTGCACTGTTGTCGCTACTAAGAGTGATGCGGTTGTCTTCGAATTTCTTCCCGTACCCGGCACGATCAGGTTTCAGCTAGGTGTAGTGCAAACTCGGTCGCCAAATCACGGCTAAGCACAGGCTTGATTCTGTCTTGCCTAGAGAGACCAAGAGGCTCTGGCCGTCCAAAGTCACTACGTAAATTTGAATCTGACGGCTGGATCCCGAAGGTGAGTAGGTATGGGACGGAATGAGGGGTACGCTGAATGGCAACCACACCTCAACAGCTTTTGCGCATTATTCAAGGGGTCCGAAGCAAAGAAGTCTACTGTATATCAGTGGGGCGGTCCTAGGATGCACAACCTCTGGTCGATTGCTGACGGCAGTAAAATTGCGGCGCATTGGCCCACCGACGAAGGAGGTAATGGATATCCTGAACTTGACGGTTCAGCGTTTTCTAAAATATTGGTTATAAGGGAAATGGGCCTTGGAACCAGTCGTATACACTGTTGACAAGCGCTTATATATGACCGTTGACGGTGCAGCTTTTGCGAAAGGGGCGGAAGAGGAATTCTATAAGCGGGCGGTACGCGATCATACGATGCAGTCCTGGGTGCTACACACTAACAAACCGCTTTTATTTGTGCCAGATTCTGAGATGGGAAAAGGCTTAGACGGCTAAGATAGCTATGGCGCGTGGTTGTTCCCTGAGATCCCCTCGGACGAGGAATGTTTGGCCTTTGAATGGCTCTCACGTGACGTAGAGGCGGAGCGTTGTCCCTAATTATTAGTTTCAGACACTGCAACTGATTTTCTGGGGTCGTTGTATTCATCTACCGGCAAAGATTGTAGCTGCCATCAGCGTGAATGGGGCGCACACTAAATTGTTTCCCGGCTCGACCCTGAGATTCAATTAGGGGAGGGCCAAGAATTGCCAAAAGGAGAAAGTCCCTTTGTAAGCACCGCACACCAAACACGCAGCGGACGCGTCGCCACCTTCTTCCATTGTCCGTTATCTCGCGTATGCCTCCAACGGGTTAGCACATCTCTCTCTCTCTCTCTCTTCGGGTGGCAGGTTGGGAAACATCTAACGAGTTTGACCATCCACTAGCCTCCGGAAGACCAATTTTCTACGGCGAGAGCTCCGACGAAGCAGAGGACTTCATTTTTGCAATCAAGGAACGAGCTTACGCCGAAGGGAAGCAAAGAGACAATGCTTGGATCGCTGAATTTGTGTCAATATGCTTCGCAAAAGCTGCCCTTCGCTGGTATGAGGAGCTGGACGAGGATACGCAGAACGACTGGAGGCTCCTCAAGCGTGCAATTTTAGCGAAGTACCAGGACGAGCCTCATCCCAAAGATGAAACTCCCCGCCAACCCGAACTACCAATTTCCCAATTAGCTTCCCTCAGGTAATTTCTCAGCTTATTTTTTGCTGGCTTCTCTAAACATATGTCGATGACCTTCATTCTGTCCTGCTCTATCTCATCGTTAGTATCACCCCTGCGGCCTCACCATCAACAGATTCGTCAATACTGAAAGGTCATATTTTGGTCGAGTCTGATACACCATCTCTTCAAGGCTATATTGCAATTGGAGGCAAAAAACGCTCGCACAGCGAAGGGTGCATCGTTACTAAAAACCTGGACGGGGCGGCCACTTTCGAATTAAACATTCCTAATCGAACCATCAGGTTCCAGGTATGTATTTCGCCGCACCACAGAACCCAAAATATGCTCAAGCTCGTCTTTAAAGGATGATCAAAGCGTTCTCGCCGTGAGAGCTTACCAACAAAATTGGAAGCTTTGCGTCGGGTCGGCACAGTGGGGCACTCTGGTTCTATGCTGCCCTCCAATCGTTAGCTCATGATTTCCCAATCTTTCAGTTTTGCAGGCCTGTATAAAGGCGAAGAAAGTGTTCCGGGGTGGTCGGACTCGGTTCAGTCCAATCTGTGGACATTAGGGGTCAACAATCTGCTCATCGCTACTTGGCCAACCGCAGACGAAGGTATGCGCTATACTTAGACACTACTCCCTTTTTCTCTCGAACACTCTAGAGCTTACATCGGACTACGGAATTGTTCAGGCCTTTGGTACCTCGAGGCTGCTGCATGGACAGCTGGTAAACGGATCTACCTTGTACCTGACTGCTCGGCATTTACGACGGAGTATAGCGCAACTACGCATAAGAAAATCGTGAGTTCAATCCGTTGCAATGTTTGTTGTCTGAGATAGTCTCTGATATCTGGTTTCTTCATCAGATGCTTTACTTTCATCCAATTCCATAAGTGGCATGCCTTCTGCAGAGACGGGCTGAACAACATCTTCTTCTTGCTCCCCGTGCGCGTTCCGCTATTCTCCCCAAGCAAGTTAACCGCTAAATAATGGACCAGTCTGGGCACTTCTCAGGTGCTGTAGTTTCGATCCCAGTTGGATCGTACCATCCTCAAGTAGCATGAGTGTAGCAATGGCCGTTCACGAAGTGTGTTAATATATTTGTTTTGCTCCATTTGGTGTGTTATTGTAATCATAAGACCGTTTAAGAGCAAGTATCGAGGATAGCCATGTTCCACGACGGGGGCTAACGGTGTCGAACCATCGATCTGGCCACCCGACTTCCCAATGAATTCGGAAAGTGAACCCCTTACCTTCGTTGATGGTTCGGACGACGGAGCTCTTCTTAAGTTTTCCCGGGCCCCACAGTCTAGACCGATATTAGCAAGGGACTCTGCTGAATCATTAATCGAACTAGAGACTATTCGCAACAGGAAACGCGTCGAGTCTTGACTATTTTGCTGAAATCCCGGGCTTATCTCCGAGAATCCTCATCCATCGATTTACCACCACTCGAAATAGCCAACCTTTCGGAAATGTCAGCCGACGGCAAGTCACAGTTCCCTTAACGTATATGGTACTTACCGTATAGCTTATTATATTCGCGAAAACATATACAGAAGGTGATATCATATTTACTGGTGAAAGCGCGGAAGAAGCCGAAGACTTTATTTTCGCTATCAAGAAGCGAGCGTACTCAAAAGAGAAGCTCAAGGACAATATCTGGATAACAGAACTTGCCTCAGTTTGCTTTGCAAAAAAGGCCCTTCGTTGGTATGAAAGCTTAGATCAAGAAACGCGGAATGATTGGGAACTCCTTAAACGCGCAATTCTGGCCGAGTACAATGAGGCTTCCATTCCGTCGTCAATGGTACCTGCACCTGCGTCGAGCAATCGAGGGTATTCATCAATTAAAGTTCTACATCTCTACGAAGACACTAACCCTTGATGCCATACTCAGCCCAGTCCTAAAGACAGTTCCCGCAGCAGTCCCATCAGTCAGGACGGGCCGGATTCGCCTTGAATCGGAGTTCGACGAACTCAACGGCTATGTTGCAAAGAAATTTATAGACGAAAACTGGTGCACTGTGTGTTCAAGCCGGAATGCCGCTTCCATCTTCGAATTCGACACATCAGCTCGTACCATTAAATTCCAGGCAAGTTATGAAAGCTTCGTAAAATAAGCCTCATCCCAACTTATACCGTGCAGGGAAGCGGCGAAGATTACCTGATCTCGCAGGCCTCCAGCAGGGATTGGAATCCGCGAAAGGGAGCATACATGTGAGCCTTCGTTCTTTTTGATTTTCGACTAACATCGGTGCTACGAGGGCGCTACAGGTATGCTGCGCTATTGAAGAACATAGGCCGAACAGTCGCTACGAAGTCCGGATGGCAGGGTGAGATTAAGGTCGACTCCTGGTCGGTGGGAAATGAAGGCGAATTGTCAGTGCGCTGGCCACTGAAAGCTGGAGGTAGCCTATCGCATCTTTTCCTACCTGAGTGCATAAAGTACTCACAGATTAAATGCCCAGGTTTTCTCGAGCTTGAAAACGTTGGGCGTGCTTCCGACAAACGAATCTACGTCACACCGGATTGTCTAGAGTTCTTAGAGGCCAACGGAGATGGGTACGGTCAAATGGTCTGTCAATCGCTTGTACAGTTGGAAAGGTCCTCTGGTGAACCAGATCAGCTGACTTCTGCATCTACAAGCATTTCTATTTTGAGGATCTAGCCTGATATCTTGAAGATGACTACGGCACGGAGCTCTCCTGAGAGCTTCTACTCTGTTGTTAGATTTGTGCCAGAATTTGAAAGAAATTGATGATCGACTGGTTTAACTCTAGCCAAAACCCACGAGACGAGCTCAATATGAAGAGGATTTTTCACCAAAACCTTCTCTTTCCAACATCTCTCTTCAGGGATGGATCGCGGGATTTGAACTGCTTCATTCGCCACCATACGGTTGCATTGGAGGTCGTGATTGCCTCCGCGACTGCACTTTTCTTCCCCCGATCCAAGAACTAGCTTTAATCGTGTGAATTAAGGGCAGCCATGAAAAAAGAAAGCTCTTGTGCTCCCGGAGATCTCCCAATTTGGGCCATCCATCCATGAGGTGAGACCTGCTTCCTATGCTCTGACTATCCAAACTACAAAGGATCTATCACTATGCTCTACTTAATGATGTATAGATATGTAAAAAATGGCTTTTCTTTGCTATGTACTGGAAGGTTTGCTGACTAATACGCTCAAATCGGAAGGTGCCGCTGGGGGCTCTCTCCGAGGGGGGGGGGGGACGAAGACAATCGACCAGTACATTTTTTATTATATACTAATCTCCCACAGGTCTAAGCTATCTAACCTGGGTTCTCGCAGGTTCAAGGTATCCAATCTGGTTCGACCCGAGGTACTCCAAGTAAATACCCGTTGGCGACCATCGGGTATCGGCATGGTGGATTTCGATCACTCGCCGATATCAGACGGCGCAAAGCAGGGTCCTGAAGTGTTTCATGCATACTAATGGAGAAGTCCACACGAGAGTAGTTTCAATGTTTCATCGTTCCTGGCCAGCTGCTCAGGATTGCCTTGTACAGCAAAGTCCGTGTTTATCCCCGAGGATAACCTCGACCATCGATACGCCACCACCCTAGCCATCCAGCCACTCCCATGTCAGCCGACGGCAAGTCCAAGTGTACCCCATTTACTCCTGCTTACCGTATTACTTATGCGGTGCGCACCAACACAAATATACAGACGGTGATATTATTTTTACTGGAGGAAGTGCCGAAGAAGCCGAAGACTTCATCTTCGCTGTCAAAAAACGAGCGTACCAGAAGGGGAAGCACAAGGACAACATTTGGATCACAGAATTTGTCTCCATCTGCTTTGCAAAGAAGGCTCTCCGTTGGTATGCGAGGCTAGATCCAGAAATACGAAATGATTGGGAGCTACTCACACGCGCAATTCTGGACGAGTACGAGGAAGATTCGATTCCCTCGTCACTGGTACCCACTTCCGCATCCATTAATCAAGGGTATATACTTGCTAAAGGTTGCCAATTATTCAAGACTGACACCTACTGCCGGACCTTAGCCCGTCACTAAAGACAGTTCCAGCGGCAGGTCCTCCCATCAGAACGGGTCGAATCCGCGTTGATTCGGAGTTCAATATGCTACGGGGCTATATCTCAAAAACACCTATTTATGATCCCGATTGGTGTTCTGTGTCGGCCGACAAGAGTGTTGGTTCTATCTTTGAGTTTGACGTATCGGCGCATACGATCAAGTTTCAGGCAAGTGCTCAAGGTCTCTGTGCCATAGATCTCACCGGAACCTGTATTGCGTAGGCCCAAACGGACGATTACCTGGTCGTCAGGCCCACTCAGATGAACTGGAACCTGCGAGCTGGCTCCATTGAGTAAGTTTCCTCTCTTGGACCCCTTGCCCAAATGCGTATAACAAAGGCGTTACAGCTATGCTGGCCTAATGACGAATAAAGGACGACGTGTGCTTGCGAAGTCTGGGTGGCCGGATGAGATTCAAGTTGACTTGTGGTCAGTGGGAGATGAAAGCAGTCAAAAGTTGGTGGCACGCTGGCCATTGAAGACTGGGGGTAACAGATCGTATTTCTTCCAACGTCGGAGTGGGCGCTGTGCTCATCGATTAAACGTGCAGGTTTCTGGGAGCTTGAGGGTGCCTCATATACGAATGATAACCGAGTATATCTTGTGCCAGATTCTCAAGCGTTTACAAAACATCATGGTGCCGATTCATACAAGTCATTGGTTAGTCAACTCCAGCCAGAAGCGTCCCCTGATGGTTTGCTGAAACCCCGTATTCGCAAGACCCTTTACTTCGAAGCTTTACCTTGACCCCTCAGGTTCCATTTATATTACTGAGTAAAGAACTACCTGCTGTCCTGGTTTGGTTCTGAAACTCGACACCAGTGGTCTCTCCACTTGTCCTACCAAAGCCTCGTGCAAGCCTGGTCTCGCTAGTCCCACCGGAACCCACAAGTCACTATTGTTGCTATAATATTTGTTGATTTGGCTTTATCTGAATCCTCGACAGTGTCGTCCCCAATGTTGCGAGATATAATTACAATGGCTGGGCCAGGCTGATTTTATTGAGGAATCTCCTCTGCAAGAAACCCCTGACAATTGAAAGAGGGGGTAGCGTAATACAGCAGATTTTATGTGTCGCACCGGTCGCCGACGGTCGGAAGCGGCAATCAGTGGGGTGTGAGTTGCTTCTCGTAACCCCTGCTATTTCGGTCAAAGTCGAAGGTGACAAGAATGCCAATTTGGGTCACATCAAACTGTTTGCCCCTTAGGTACTAAGATAATAGCTTGGCCTAATTAAGGCAGAGCGGCAATTTCCAAGGCAATGCAACCGGTGTTCTTTCGGTATTTAATTTAGCGCTTGACCAATACAAATGTAGTATCATTTACGTCGAAGGACCTCTATGCAAGGAGCACAGCCTATAGAGAGCTGTTCAAAAAAATCTTCCCTTTGCCATCTCTCTTCGCACGGGCGGTGTCCCAGCAGGGACTGGCCAGTAATTCTGGAGTGCTTCCTTGACGCTCAGTGTTCTTTCGAGGGAATTCGGGATTCCCTCATCCTCTAAATCCCTAGCGAACGTGTGCATCCAGTACCTGCATCCTTCTCCTATATCAGCGAAGATGTATCTGTCTCTCCCTTTCTGAACGATCAACCGGAGGATATCTGCAACCGTTGTTTCGTTCTTGACGCAGACCGAGACTACATAGGCACTGTCGATAGCATGAAGCTCTTGATTCTCGATTACGACCATCCCTGGGCTCCCCTCCTCCGCAGGTACTACGTCGATGTGGACTGGCATTTCATTGCCAGTAGTTAGGAGCATCGTCCAGTGGTTGGTTGGGGGCTGTTCGTCCTCGCCCTGGTTCTCTGGGTTTGCATGGGCAATAAAGTTGACGCTGGAGACGGTGGCGGTGAGTGTTTGGAGCTTAAAATCCATCGTGCCCCAGTTGTTATTTGTGGTAATATAGGAGGTGATGGCTGCGATGTCCATTGGGGTGGAATGGTCCTCAGTGAA
The DNA here is from genome assembly GCA_019633465.1 of Tulasnella sp. 417. NCBI lineage: Eukaryota > Fungi > Basidiomycota > Agaricomycetes > Cantharellales > Tulasnellaceae > Tulasnella > Tulasnella sp. 417. The sequence goes on from WSTY01001400.1 coordinate 7,714, forward strand.
TATGGGAGCAAGTGTGGCGCAGGAAGCTGCAGGATGGCGTTATTCGACCCTACGAGAGCTGATGTGTACAAGGAGGAATAATGGACGGGTTGGGCCAGATTCAAGCAGAACGACGTTGTCGATGGATGTAGTCAGACAGATGTAACGGACCAAATTGTGTGAGAAAATGACGTAAAATGTGCGTCAACGCATCCAAAATCTACGAAAGAATTCAATCGCAACTGGAACACAGGGCTCATACTAGCACCCTTTCCAAGTCTAGTCGTACGGCAAAGCTCCACCGCCTCCGGTATTCTCTCTCCCGCCACCACCTCGTGCCCCCCCACCTCCACCTCCACCCCTTCCACCAGTATTTGCGCTATATGCCCGTTCAGGGTACCTTCCACCTCGATGAATCGGTCCAGTATATCCACCCTCCCCGCCAAACGCTGGTCCAGGCAACCCTTGTGAAGGAGGTGGAGGTTGCGGTCGTTGTGGCAGACCGCTTGGGTGAGAGGGGTGGTACCGCTGGTGATGATTCATTGGTGGTTGAGGGATGGGCGGAGGAGCCGCACCGTCTGTCCAACGGAGTGGGGGAAGGGATGCTGGAGGCGGGACCATTTGGGGTGGGGGTGGACCTGGTGGACCGCCTCGATGGCCACCTCCAGGGCCCATTGTTGGAGGTGGAAGACCATGACCGTAATCTTGGCGATAATGATGTCGACCGCCGCCATGTCGTTGATAATTGACTTGGTCAGGCTCGATGGGTCGGTAGTTGATGCCACCGCGCTGAGGCTGTCGCTCCATCGTATCATGCTCCTTTGAGGGCCTCCATTCTTTCGGGATGCTAGATGATGTCAAGAAAAGTTGAGAAAGGAAACCTCTTTCAATCGAACGGAGAGACCGACCTTCCCAAAAGAGCCGGTAGAGGGTCCTTCCAAAAGTAAACATGATCCAGTGCTTGGTCAGCAGTCAAACGTCTCGAGGGATCGAGCGTCAGCAAGCCAATGAGCAGATCTGACGTCTCGTTGTTCAGCCTAAGCAGGGCATATTTATTGTCAGATCAGATATCACTCTAGCGCGCAGAACCGACGCACATTCTAAAGCGTTGCCCAATGGTCCGCTGGTGGTGGACTGGTTGGTATCCCTCAGCTCCAGGAAGTTGCTTCCATCCAGGCCAGGTCGACTCGTCTGGAGACCCACATAACTGGAAGATCAAGGTGAGCTGGTGGAGGTCTTCCTGGCCTTGCATAATCGGGTTGCGTTCGAACATTTCGGCAAGGATGCACCTGGATGACGCTTCATCAGGAAGACCATTTCGAAAACAAGACAGGAACGCTCCGTACCCAATCCCCCACAGATCCACCGCTCCATCATACACTTTCGCCCCCAGCAACAGTTCAGGAGGTCGATACCATCTGGTCACGACGCAATTGGTGAAACCACGTTTGGTTCCCCATTCCTTAGAGATTGGCCGGGCGAGACCAAAGTCTGCAATCTTCAAACAACCTTCTTTGTCGATGAGAAGATTGGCGGACTTGATGTCACGGTGCAAGATATGATTCTGATTGGTAGTAGGGGAGTTATCTCGATTGTCAGCAAACGACACACTCTCGTGGTTTGATTGGGTCACTTACCCGATGTAAGTATGAGGTGCCCTCTAGCAACTGTTTCATAAATAACTTGATGTGACTTGGCTGTAAGGAGACCGCAGGATTCTTTAACAGTCCAGCAAGATCGTGGTCCATGTATGGGAACGCCATCCAGATAATCTTTCTATCGTTCCCGTTTTTCTGTCTATCCTCGGGAGTGGCTATTTTAAAATAGAACCATCAGCGACTCCGGGAGAAAGTCAAACCGCGGCAAGATGACTCAACGTACGGTCTGAAAACACAAGATCCACAAGTTCGATGACATTCGGGTGCTTGAACTTCTTGAGCAGTTTAATTTCCCGGACAGCGGTGATGGGTAAACCTTGAGATTCATTGTGCATGAGAATCTTCTTCAGAGCGACGACGGCCTTAGTCTCTTTATGCGTCGCTTCGAATACTTGGCTGTTCGCAGAAACCCGAATAAGCTCGCGATCCGATCATATTTCCCCAATCTAGAACCGACGTACCCGAAAGTACCCTCTCCAAGCTTCTTTCCCCGAGAGTACTTGTCGATACCACTGACTCCCTTGAACGCACGACCATACGCAGTCATCTCCTGTTGCTCGTTCCGAGGTCTGAGGATCGGCCTTGAAGAGGCGGTTGGCGGAGCAGGCGCATATCCAGGGGGTTTTGGTGGTGGAGGCGCAGCATCCTTCGCAGGTGGTGGCGGAGCCGAGGGTTTTTGACTGGCTAATGCCTCCATCTCCCAAATCTTCTTCTGAATGGCATCGGGTTCCGATTCCCCGGGCTTCTTCTCTGGTTGGGACGAAGCTTGGGATTGAACTTGAGTAGGAGCAGGGGCAGAGCTAACAGCGGTTGAGGACTCCGTCTCTCCCTCTTCCAACTGCGACAGGGGCGGTAGTATGGATTTTGATGGAGCTCGGTGAGGTTTAGATTCCTTGATTTCACCCTCGTCTTCCTCTTCGCCTCCGAGCACGTTCTTCGACTTTGACATCGACGATGGAATGGGAGTTGATTGCGGGCCGCCGTATTGCGTTGTTGGAGCTGTGAGGTGAGGGACGGAGTGGGGTTCGTAGTTGGGTTTTGGTGCATGAGGAATGGGGTTGTCGAGAGGCTGGGGGCGAGAAGAGGCTGCTGCCGAAGCGTCGCCGGCCTTTGGTTTCATGTTGAAAGGTTGGAAAGTCCGTGACGGCGGAGCATCAGCAGGCCTTCCGTACGGATCGTCCATCTCCACATCATCTCTCGGTAAAGGCCTCGGCAGCCTCGCGGGCGATATCGGACGCGCTGCAACTCGTTTCGGCAACCGGGATGGATGATGCGAGTCGCGCTGCTTCGGCGAATTTGAACTCCGTTCCTCCCCGCTCGACAAAGACCGCGACCT
>WSTY01001402.1:0-10676 GCA_019633465.1 Tulasnella sp. 417
AGACCAATACATCGCCGGCGGTGGTCAGTACGTTGCGCCAGAAAAAAGAGCCATGGAGTTCGCGAGATGCAATGATTGGCAAGGGATCGAGCAACTTGTAGAGTCAGCTCGAAGTACTCGACAACCCTAGATATCATATTCACGCCTCAGCCGAGCACGTGTTAGGAATGAGGCCCTTTGGGGATGGCAGTCTATGTCGGGGGGTATCCCGCGATGCGGTTATCTTCAAGCCCAAAGGTGTGCGAAAAGGTGTAATATATGGAATGATAAATATGTTACATACATCTCGAATAAACAGCAATATCACCAGTACGGGCATGGTGGAATATAGCGTATACTAGCGTCATAGTCCTCACAGCTGCCACCGGAACAGACAACCCCATTTCATTTTCACCATAACCTCCAAGAATTGGGCGTCAAATCTTGAAACTTATTGTCTGTGATCCGCTTTCTAGAAGGCCTATGATTCCCCGTAAGTGTTAAACCTCACAGGGAAGCAGAAGGCAAGACCAGCCTCAATCGCTTTGTAAGAGGTGACCAGACCGGTCTAGGGAGAGGTCATCGTTGTCGGCATTGATTCGTCCTACAAGTCTTCTTCGGACCTCTCGCCCGAGGGAGACGAAGAGGGGAGCAGCCTCAATTCCGAAAGGGAGTGTTGCTGGGGCCGAACGCCAAGCCTATTTCGTGCCTTTTCGTAACGGTTGCGTTCCTGCGGTCTGCTGATAAGGGCATGGACAATCGGCCAGTCGTCTTCAAAACGGTGCCTGATTGAAGCCTCCGATATGGGGGAATGAGCATATACCTGCATCGACTTCCTTCAGCGTCGGGTCGGTCACAAAGGAGAGCTGGACTACCATCTTGATCAGGTCCTTTTTCTGCCGGAGTTTGAGGCCTCGCCAAGTTTTTTGCGGTTCAACATTCTTTCAAACGAGCTTGATGATTCCCTGTGGAGGCGTTAGAAACAGATGCGGAGAGCAGAGCTCATCAAAACGGACCCGGATATGTGCGTAGGCCAAGGACTCTATGCCAATGGTCCGCTTCAGATAATCCGCGAGATTAATCCTTTCTTCCAGTTGCTCGATGAGCTGTACACTTCGAGGAGGAATATTATTCAAACTGTGGGGGATGGCTTGGCAATAGTTAGGCGCCATCTTGGAAGGTGTTGAGAAAGTTACAGACCTTGGCACGAAGCTGGAATGTGGCTTTGGTTAGCTCGCGGTTCAAACAGACTGAGAGGCCAATGGCCATCGCCATTCCGAGGAATCCCTGCAGTGCTTGGTTCTAATCCGGTGGTCTTTGTGCTTGGGGCGAAGTGTTGCTGAGTGGGCCACATTACTGTATAATTACGACCTTAGAGTCGACCAAAAAACCCGGGACATGCCCCTGATAGTCGGGGACTCCGAATTAGAGAGTCGCCGCTCCTGGGGACCGGGGGACCAACCGACTCAGGCACGACGGGGACACTTGAGTTTCAGTCGATCATCAGCGACATGCCACAAAGTCGACTTCGGGACCCATCGGGAACCTGGTTTGAAATTTAATTAATCACTCTGTCGTGTTGAAATTGTTTTTCATCTCGCTACAATTGCGAATTTGTGCCTCACGGGGACTCGAATATATCACACGGGAGCTTTTCTGGTTGCCAGCCACCGGATGTTCAAGCCGTTTGAGCCACCTTCTCGACTCTTTGGTTTCTTTATTTCATAACAAACTACATAGCCCGATTCTACGGCCATCAGCGCGTTAGAAATAAGTCTCGAATCAATGTCCCAGGCACTTGCAGCCCGCAACATCCGCGTCACGATGATCTGAGCCGAAGGTACCTCCGTTCTCCACTATTCGTGAGCACAGCTCCGAGCGCAGCCCTTGTTGCATATCATCAATCAAATACTCCCTCACGGGTCACTCTCTTTGTAATACAGTCCCAACATTAAGACAAATGTTGCGGATCCCGTCGTCCCTTTGCTCCCTCATTTCGACCGGTGCCAAAACGGAACTTAGTGTGAGAAAATACTTTAACTCCAGATATATAAATTGCACGCTACTTCAGATCGGTCGTGTTCAGCAATTGTTGCTTAAGCATCGCGGTTTCCTCAGTCTGTACCGCATACTCACTCATATCCTATCGTCTCATCCCACTCTCCCAATCATCACCCTTCCATTAACATCCAACGCGCTTCCGGCTTATAATCCCCGACCTTCCTAGCGCCAATTTCTGACCCTCATCATCTCCTTCACCCGCTCTTCTCTCACCACACTTCCACCGTCGAAAACTTATCTCTTTCTGAATAATGACGAATTCGTGGGTTTTGTACGACAGGGATATAAATACTACATAGTACAGCGTTTTTCCCTAGAATAGATACCCTTTCCCCCCTGTAATAGCGAATTTTCTTGGTTAGCGACGGGGACACGTGTCCCAAGAGTCAAATTTGAGCGGGACGCCGGGACATCGACTCTCGGGAGCCAAGTCGACCGGTCGCGGGACTCGGGACTGACTCTAAGGTCGTAATTATACAGTAGTAGGTCACGATCGAAGCGCGTTGATATTACAATTTGGGCGGAGTTTAAGAGGCTGAACAAATACGGCACAACCACCCAGCGTGACAGGTGTCCAGTATGTGTCACGACTTTTGCAGAAGGGATAATCAGGCAACTCGTCTCTCTCCTTCTATCGAAGACTCCCGAGCGCGGCCCCTACTCATGGGACGATGCACTAGTATATGGGATTGCTTAGGTGAGACTTTCAGAGAATTCACGGACAACCATCAAACCGTGAGACAATTTCGCTGTATGGTCCTCTGCTTCATGATCACCACTCCGTCATCTCTGAAATATGCACGTAAGACCACCATATTACCGAGTGCGAACCAACATCTGACCCACGCTTTGCTTCCTTGCTCGATCTACAGTCAAACCCAATAACATCATGGGAACGCCCACATTCCGCAACCCACGCAGCCCTTGTGGTCGGGGAGTTGCAGGAGCTCATTTTCCCTCAACTGCTCGCCTTTGAGCATGACGGTTGGCCATATAAAGTACAAAAGGACTTGACGAATGTAGCGGTCACATGTCGAGCGTTTTTAGAGGTCGCCTTGAACGTTCGCTGGCGCAATATCAGCTTCGGGCAATTAATCCAGGTCTGGGAGGCTCGAGGAGTTCTTGCTCAAGTAGATATGTCTTCAGGCGGATCAAGAGAAATGGTGTGGACAAGATCGAATCCCTCCTTTACGAGGGATGATCTGACCAAGTGTACCTTGACTTGGATTCCTCTAGGAGTTTGCAAGAACGCCCACCTATGAAGATTAGCAGCGCTTCGAATACTACGCCCGCCGTATCCGTTGTATGCGACTCGAATTCCTCCCCGCTACGACCCAGTTCTCGAGCGCCTTCGCCAATGCTGTATCGAACGGAGCCAGACAACCGATATTTCAGGTCAAGGAGTCTCCAGTTCTCCCAATATTTCCCAAGCTGAAGTCGCTGGAATGGAAATTCGGTCCGGGTACCTCCGAAGTACGCGTTGTCACAGCGGTCATCAACGAGTCGCCCGCCCTGGACAGTTTGGCCATATTTGCAAGTCCAGAACGTGAGGAGGTGCCCTCCGATTCATGGATGGCTTTCTTCTCTTCCTTGGATAATCACGGAAGACCTCTCCAAAGCCTTAAGATCCTAGCTAGGATTCATGGCAGCGGGGCGAGTTACGACATAAAGGCCAAAATCCCCTCGCTCGTCCAACTTATCCGGCGATCCGCATTGCGAGAACTCATTCTCCCCAGCGACGCCATCGAAGCGGAGGCTATCGCAAGTGCGATATCGTACATTCCAACTCTCAAAGTACTCGAAGTTTGGGATCGATACTCTGTTTCCGAGACTTACGAAGAGGCGCTGATACCACATAACGCGTTCTCCTCGCTGGAGTGTCTGAGGGGTGATATTATCACAGTCGGATCATTGTTGGTGATACCGACGTTCCCCACCCTGGCCAAGCTTATGATCCAAGGTCCCTCCGATGAGGCTACCGTCGCTTGGCCCTTCGTTCGACGAACGATAAGGGCCATCGGTCAAAGTTGCCCCGCCCTGGAAGTGCTGCATCTCCGAGTTGGGCTCTTCTTTGAAGAACTTGGTGATTTCGAAAGGGGCGGGACGGGGCCAACTTCTGTTTTTGCGAGTCTACGAGGATGCCCTCGCTTAAAGGATGTTCTTTTCGATCTTTCCGGAACGTGGTTTGACGGCTTCCACAGAGACGAGATTAACCTGTTGGATGAGCAATGGGAGCACATCGCTGAAGCTTGGCCGGACCTAACGTCCGTGTGGTTCGGCGCAGGGCTATCCTACGAAGGTCGTGGATGGGCTTCGTCGGCCCCTCGCCCAAGAGCCACTTTACGAACGATTGCATCCTTCTTCAGACATTGCCCAAAGCTCATGAGTTTTGGTGTTGCCATATCCGCGAAGGGCAAAGAAGCGAGGTCGGCACTGGGGGAGATATCGCCGAAACAGGGCCCGACGCGACTGGACTTTCGAGGATCTTGGATCCTAGAAGACACGCAGGATGTCGCCATATTCCTCGCCTCGCAGGTACCACACCAGGATACGGAGATCCAAATACCCCAGTCACTACTGGAGTATAGCCGAGGAACCCTAGAGCAAGTCTTGGAGGTCGCGCGACGCGAGGAGTGGCAAAAGATTAGGCAACTTGTAGGGTCTGCTCGAACTACAAGACAAACATTGGGATTGTGATTAGAGGTCTACTTTTTCCCGGACAGGAGGATGGTTCTCCGGGAATCACGGTCTCTCGGAGAGGATTCCAGGTTGTGGTAGTATCCGAGATCCAAGAGATGGATATCGGTAGAAGTAGAAATTGTATACGAAAGACTTCTTGGATGTACTACAGGACTGCAGATACAATGAAATATTGCGAAAACTTCTCGCCGTAACCGGCGCCACCGACACCATTGCCCCCTATGTGCGGCTCCTTCGCTCGCGTGGTCAACTATCGCGTACTTCCTCTCGTTCCATGCACCGATGATGGTCCAGCGGGCTCTGACAGAGTGAACGAGATAAGGAGCGCGTTCGACAGCTTGAACGACTCGGGGTCCGTCGTCGAATAGCATCACGAAGAGTTCCCAGGAAGATGATTCAAACTTTGGGGAGGGCTTGGGAACGGTTAAGCGCCTTCTTGGAAGGTGCTGAGAAACGTACACACCTTTGCGAGAAGCTGGAATGTGGCTTTGGTCAGGTCGAGGTTCGTGAGAGGCCAGTGAGTATTGCCATTCCGAGGAATTCCTGCGCGGTGCTTGGTTACAATCCGTTAGTCTTTGTGCTCGGGGCGAAGTGCTGCTGGACGTACCACATTAGCCGGTCAGGTGGACATTGCGATTTGGGCGGAGTTTAAGGGGCTGAACAAACACCGCACAAACACTGACCCTGACAGGAGTACAGTATGTGTCACGACTTTGCAGAAGGGGATAGTCAGGCAACTTGCTCTCTCCTCGTATCGAAGACTCCCGAGTACGGTACCTACTCATAGGCCGATGCACTATATGCGAATACTCAGGTGAGACACAGAGAATTCACTCTTGCGGACACCATCCAACCGTGCGACAATTTCAACATATGATTCCACCACTACACATCTCCTTCATCTCTGAAACATCCCGGTAGGACCAGCGGATCACCGAGTGCGAACAAACATCTGATCGGGGCTTTGCTTCCTTGGTCGATCCACAGTCAAACACAATGACATCACGGGAAGGCCCACATTCCGCGACCCACGCAGCTCTTGCGGTCGAGGAGTTGCAGGAGCTCATCTTTCTTCAACTGCTCGTCTTTGAGGGTGGGGGTTGGCCAAATAAAACACAGAAAGACTTGACGAATTTAGCGGTCATATGTCGAGCGTTTTTAGAGGTCGCCTTGAACGTTCGCTGGCGGAGTATTAGCTTCGGGCAATTACTCCAGGTCTGGGAGGCTCAAGGAGTTCTGGTTCAAGTAGATATGCCTTTAGACGAATCAACAGAAATGGTGTGGACAAGATCAAATCTCCCTTTAAGAGGGATAGTCTGACCAAGTGTGCCTTGACTTGGATTCCTCTAGGAGTTTGCAAGAGCACCCACCTATGAAGATTGGCAGCGCTTCGAATACTACGCTCGTCGTATCGTTTGTATGCGACTCGATTTCCTCCCCGCGACGACCCAGTTCTCAAGCACCTTCGCCATTGCTGTATCGAACGGATCCAGACAACCGATATTTCAGGTCAAGGCCCAGTCTCCAGTTCTCCCAATATTTCCCAGGCTGAAGTCGCTAGAATGGAAGTTCGGTGAGGGTACCTCCGAAGTACGTGTTATCACAGCGGTCATCAGCGAGTCGCCCGCTCTGGACAGTGTTGTCGTGTGGGGAAGTCAAGAACGTGAGCAGGTGCCCTCCGATTCATGGATCGCTTTGTTCTCTTCCTTGAGTAATAAAGGAAGACCCCTCAAAAGCCTTGCTATTCGAGCCAAAATGCATGGCATCGGGGCGAGTTACGACATAAACGCCAAAACCAGCTCACTCGTTCGGCTTATCCGGCGATCCACACTGCAACAACTCATTCTCCCCAGCGACGCCATCAGGACGGAGATTATCGCAAGCGTGATACGGTGCATTCCAACTCTCAAAGTACTTCAAGTTTGTGATCTTTTCTCTTTTTCCGATGACCCAAATTTAGAAGCGCTTCCGGCGGTATTCCCACATGACGCGTTCTCCTCGCTGGAGTGTCTGAAGGGTGACACAATCACAGTCGGGTTACTGTTAGTGATACCCACATTCCCCAGTCTGGCCAAGCTTATGATACACAGTCCCGCCTATGGGGCCAACGTCGCTTGGCCGTTCGTTCGAGAGATGATAGGGGCCATCGGTCAAAGTTGCCCCGCACTGGAGGTGCTACATCTCTCGGCTGCGCTCTTCTGTGGAGAAAATGGTGATTACGAAAGGACCAGGAGGACGACAACGTCTGTTTATCGGAGTCTACAAGCATGCCCTCGCCTAAAGGATGTCATTTTCGATTTTTATGAAACGCGGTTCGACGCTGTCGGTTCAATTGAAGAGGGGATTAACCTGTCGGATGCGCAATGGGAGCAACTCGCTGAAGCTTGGCCGGACCTAACGTCCGTGTGGTTCGGCGTAAGGCCAGGGTACAAAGGTCATGGATGGGCAGCATCGGCCCCTCCCCCAAGAGCCACTTTACGAACCGTAGCATCCTTCTTCCGTCACTGCTCAAAGCTCGTTAGTTTTGGTGTTGCTATATTCGCGAGAGGCGAGGAAGCGAGGACGGCACTGGAGGAAGTATCGCCGAAACAGGGTCCGACCCGACTGGACTTTCGCGGATCTTGGATCAATAAGGAGGACGTGCAGGATGTCGGAATATTTCTGACCTCGCAAGCACCACACCAAGATACCGAGATCCAAATACACCAGTTCTTCGAGGGGTACGAACCGGCGAGCGAAGGAAGGCTTTTGCCACAACGACGAGCCATGGAGATCGCGCGGTGCGAGGACTGGCAAGAGGTTAAGCAACTTGTAGAGTCTGCTCGAACTACAAGACAAGCTTGGATAGTGTGATTAGGTTCACATATCCCCAACCAGGCGGAAGGCTCTCGGGGAGTAGCGCTCTATCTTGAAGAAGATTCCACGACTCCCGAGCGCGGCCCCTACTCATGGGACGATGCACTAGTATATGCGATTGCTTAGGTGAGACTTTCAGAGAATTCACGGACAACCATTAACTAAACCGTGAGACAATTTCGCTGTATGGTCACCTGCTACACCACTCCGTCATCTCTGAAATATGCACGTAAGACCAGCATATCACCGAGTGCAAACCAACATCTGACGCGCGCTTTGCTTCCTTGCTCGATCCACAGTCAAACACAATAACACCATGGGAACGCCCACATTCCGCGACCCACGCCGCCCTTGTGGTCGGGGAGCTGCAGGAGCTCATTTTCCCTCAACTACTCGCCTTTGAGCATGACGGTCGACCATATAAAGTACAAAAAGACTTGACGAATTTAGCGGTCACATGTCGAGCGTTTTTAGAGGTCGCCTTGAACATTCGCTGGCGCAATATCAGCTTCGGGCAATTAATCCAGGTCTGGGAGGCTCGAGGAGTTCTTGTTCAGGCAGATATGTCTTGGGGCGGAAGAGAAATGGTGTGGACAATATCAAATCTCCCCTTTACGAGGGATGATCTGACCAAGTGTACCTTGACTTGGATTCCTCTAGGAGTTTGCAAGAACGCCCACCTATGAAGATTGGCAGCGCTTCGAATACTACGCCCGCCGTATCCGTTGTATGCGACTCGAATCCCTCCCCGCCACGACCCAGTTCTCGAGCGCCTTCGCCAACGCTGTATCGAACGGATCCAGACAATCGAGATTTCAGGTCAAGGAGTCTCCAGTTCTCCCAATATTTCCTAGGCTGAAGTCGCTAGAATGGAAGTTCGGTCCGGGTACCTCCGAAGTACGCGTTGTCACAGCGGTCATCAGCGAGTCGCCCGCCCTGGACAGTTTGGCCATATTTGCAAGTCCAGAACGTGATGAGCTGCCCTCTGATTCATGGGTGGCTTTCTTCTCCTCCTTGGATAATCACGGAAGACCTCTCAAAAGCCTTAAGATCCTCGCTCGAATTCATGGCAGCGGGGCGAGTTACGACATGGAGGCCAAAATCCCCTCGCTCGTCCAACTTATCCGGCGATCCGCATTGCAAGAACTCATTCTCCCCAGCGACGCCATCGGAGCGGAGGCTATCGCAATTGCGATATCGTACATTCCAACCCTCAAAGTACTCGAAGTTTCGGACCAATACTCTGTTTTCGAGGTTTACGAAGCGGCGCCGGTACCACATAACGCGTTCTCCTCGCTGGAATGTCTGAGGGGTGACGTTATCACGGTCGTGTCATTGTTGATCATACCCACATTCCCCAGTCTGGCCAAGCTTATGATACAAGGTCCCTCCGGTGAGGCCAACGTCGCTTGGCCCTTCATTCGAAGGGCGATAGGGGCCATCGGTCAAAATTGCCCCGCCCTGGAAGTGCTGCATCTCCGAGTTGGGCTCTTCTTTAAAGACTTTGAAGATGTTGGTGGTTCCGAAACGGGCAGGACGGGGCCAACTTCTGCTTTTGCCAGTCTACGAGGATGCCCTCGCTTAAAGGATGTCCTTTTCGATCTTTCCGGAACGTGGTTTGACGGCTTCCACAGAGACGAGATTAACCTGTTGGATGAGCAATGGGAGCACATCGCTGAAGCTTGGCCGGACCTAACGTCCGTGTGGTTCGGCACAGGGGTATCTTACGAAGGTCATGGGTTGGCTTCATCGGTCCCTCGCCCAAGAGCCACTTTACGAACGATTGCATCCTTCTTTCGTCATTGCCCAAAGCTCTCGAGTTTTGGTGTTGCCATATCCGCAAGGGGCGAAGAAGCGAGGTCGGCACTGGGGGAGATATCGCCGAAACAGGGCCCGACGCGACTGGACCTTCGAGGATCTTGGATCATAGAAGACGCGCAGGATGTCGCCATATTCCTCGCCTCGCAGTTACCGCACCAGGATTCGGAGATCCAAATACCCCAGTCACAACTGGAGTACAACCGAGGAACCCCAGAACAAGCCTTGGAGGTCGCGCGACGCGAGGATTTGCAAAGGATTAGGCAACTTGTAGGATCTGCTCGAACTACAAGACATACCTTGGGGTTGTGATTATAGGTCTACTTTCCCGGACAGGAGGATGGTTCTCCGGGAATCACGGTCTCCCAGAAAGAATTTCACGGTGTGGTGTGGTAGTATCTGCCATCTAAGAGATGGATATTGGTAGAGACGGAATTGTATAAGAAACACTTCTTGAATATACTACAGGACTACAGATACAGTGAAATATTGCGAAAACTACTCGACGTAGCCGGCATCACCGACCATCCACTCCGTAACCTTCCAGTCAATTTCCGTATTCACCATCATCTCTAAGAGCGGGACTTCGTTCTCGCGTCTTATAGTATGCCATCCAGGGGGCCTAGCATCGACGAACTCCCAACCTTTGCGCTCAAGGCATTGTTTCATCAGAGGTCGAACCTCGCTTGGCCGTATTTCACTTGGTTGCACGAAGCGATACCATTGCCTCCCACGTGGGCCTCCTTCGCGCCTGGGGTCAACTATCGCGTACTTCCTCTCCCTCCAGGTCTCCATGTTCCGGGTCGTCATGATCGTCAAGCGAGCTCTGACGGAATAAACGAGATAAGGAGCGGGTTCGACGGCTTGAACGATGCTGGGTCCGTCGTCGAACAGCATCACTAGGAGGTCCCCAGGCTCAATAACCCTAGGAATCCTTCGAGCAACTACGGTGGTGGAAGGACGTGTAGGTCTTGTTGTCATTGGGGTCGTATACTCCGGGATGGGTTGGTGAGGCCCAGGAGGAGACAAAATGACCGCTTCTGCATTGACGATGGCATCGTCCTTCCGTCGGTTCCGAATGTACCGCTCCTCTTTACTGAGAGGTGCTACGTCCTTGCTCTTTGGCTGGTCTAGGTTCCTCGACTTCGACTTGGACGACTTCGACTTGGACGACTTTGCAGGCCCAGGTGTGCCTTTTAATGCAGTGGAGGGGAGTTGGTTAGTCGGGGTCGGAGCCTGGGGTGGTGGCAAGGACGCGGAGC
>WSTY01001403.1:0-10674 GCA_019633465.1 Tulasnella sp. 417
CTAGAAATGGTTGAAAAGTAGAGGTCCTCCACGGATTAGAGTGCAGCCTCAAATGATTGGGGATGGGGTAGGGAACTCTCGGGTGATGGGCGAGCCAGCGAATCCAATGTGTGAGCTTTTAACTGGGTCCCGTAAATGGGTACACGGGGATGGCCTAACCTCCCACTGACTTCAATCACCACTGAGGGATTTTTCGTCCTTGGGTGGAACGACCCGTAAGCCAGCCGGTTCCTGTGGCAGTGGTTACCAACACTCAGGAATGGTTCTTTGTTAGAATGAAAGGCTCGTGTTCACTGGATCCGGAATGATAAGTTATGCCAAGCCAGCGACACCGCCTGATGAGTTGCACCACCTGCAAAGAATTTGTTCCTCTCGTTGACCAGGTCGCCTGTCTGAATTCATGTCTAAGTCATACCTCAGCCAAAGTCGCCCTTTGAGCACATCTCAATCGATAGTCGCACCAAGGCGATCCTAACTCGGGTATCCGCAATGATAATAGTCGCTTATCCTTCGGCTCTCCGGCGAAACGTGCACCTCGGCTCGCTGGCGAAAAGTGCACCTCGCAAACACCAAAAGACACCCCTGCGCCCAGAAACACCTTATGCTGACCTGTCGTTTGGAGCGTGTTGTGACGGGGGAGGGATTTCAGCCGCTTGGACTCTCACTCATGTGATCGATTTCTGAGCCAGGCCTTCTTTCTTCATAGAACAACAGCGCCTTTCACTAATAACTCCACGTCCCCCCACTCTTTGCTGGACTCGGGGCCTTGGCATCTTCACCTCGACTCCCTCCATGAGTTGTTAAGGAGGGAGAGGTTAGCAGGTCTTCCACGGGGAATATTGTCCTGGCCGTCCGTTCCATGGAGTCCGGATCGCCCTTCAAATCAGGGCTGGCCGTTGCGCGTTGCTATCTGAGGACAATGAGCCACGCTGATAGATGCGACTCTCAGTAGCTTCACCAGGGCCCACAAAGAATGTAGCCAGTGTCTAGATTTCAGAATCAAGACCCCTGCGTCTCATGTAGCGCCAAGCGTGGGATACTAGGCGGTCACGTTGCTTCCTGTCCCCCACTCCTCGCCGAACGTCAGACCCGTCGCAAGGTAGAAATTAAACTCACGCACTGCTCTTGCAAAATGCCCTCGTACTAACGTCGGAGTACTATCGGGGCAGGCTCGCTCGACGGAGTACAATTGGGGCGAAAGATTTCTTAGGAGAAGATTGTGATTTGCATCAACTTTAACCCTCCAAGTCACACCGCCATGGTGCTTCTCGCCTCGCGGCGGAAGGAAGGGTGGGTTGGACAACACGTTTATTGGAATTTTCGAATTTTAGTTACTGCGCGGAAGCTTAGGAGGAATTAATCTCTGATACCGCCTTAGCGTTCTCCGTCCACTCCTGCGTCTCATGGCTTTGGGGAGGACCTTCCGCCAGTCAAGCCGCTCGGCTGCCGTGTTGCGGGGTGAACAGGAAAAAAGGGGTTCTGATCGGCACAAATTGCGCAGTGAAATAAGGAATGATCGTAGTAAAGGTATGGTGGGAGGTTGCAGCGAGATGGCGGGGAGATATTCGCAAGGGGAGCGGGATGGCTGGGGACAGTTCGAGGACATTTTGCTGCAGGAGTCGGCAGAGCGATTACTTCGAGTGCGGGAAGCGTTGAATCTGTGAAAGGTATTCTCAGAAGGTGAACAAGATCTGTCAAGGGAGGCTTGATTCCACGTACGGGTACCTATGGCTGAGAGTGAGCGCCGCCCCGCCACGATGCAGTCGGTGGGTGATTCGGCTCCTCCTCTCGACTTGAAATTTTCTGCTTCCTCTCCTAAACACTACTGCATACTATCTCGCGTACCGCCAGTTCCCCCAGTCGCGGCGATGCGACATAGAAAGCTACACCCCAGCCCGAAAGGTCTGGAGCGGTCCTCCAGACGACCCTTCAACAGTCGACGGAACGGCCGGCTACGCATGGTTGAAGGGACCCTCTCCACCCAGCTGCGTCTGCTAACACGTTAAGATCCTCCTAGAATCCGAGCAGGACCGGTTGGTGGGCCGGGACCTCCCCATTCTGGCAAGTCGGCCATCCAATAGGGAAGGGGCGAGCAGGTACTAGTTAACCTATGGCCACTACTCTGTCCCGAGAGACCTCAGTATTGACCCCCGAAATTGCAGGCGAGAGAGTGGACGACGGTGCAGCGGCCAAATCTCCCGCGGTGCCTTCAGGTGTCGCATCGGGTATTGGATGGTCGTTGTTTGGCATTCTGAAGAGGGTGTGTCTTGTGCTGGATTCGGTCTCACTGGGACTCTCGGTTTTCGAGACTTGGTGCGAAGCCTAGTTACCCTTGTGTAGTTTGAACCCGGCTTCAGTCAGATGCGAGTAAACGGTGAGGAACGGCGCACAACAACTCGGGAACGCTTGGCACGCGACAATTGACACGCGGTCACACTCCACTTCAAGAATAAATCAAAATGGAGAATGGCTGAGAAGAACCCAGTAGTGTATATGACATGATTGTGAGCTTCTATCAGGGCACTTCACTAAGTTTCCCTTCGATTCGAACGGGAAGAATCCTACCAGGGCAAAAGGCTCCAACCGCACTTCCTGCCTCACGCTCAAGAAACCTCTCCCAATTAAGTCCAGCTCGCTTTCGATGCTCCATCGGCTACTCGTATGATGCCGGGACCACAGATAGGTTTGGTGATTTGTTGCACCTCGGCGAATGGCCTGTATATACTAGTACTAGCTTATGAAGAACCTCTGCGTGATAACCAGCCACCAGGTTGTCATATCGGCATCGGTTGATATTAGAAGACTATTGCCAATGGTACGCCTAAGCACTCTCGTCGTTGTAAAGGTTTATGAAAATGGCCAGGACGTCAGTTCGGTGTCCTCCGAGTCGAGGTAATCGTCCCCGGGTGAACGAGCGGTACAGGGGCGGCGGCGCTTTAGCAGGCTGTGACCGGAACGGTTTAATGATGGCGCCGCAGAACAACATGAACTCATACCCGTATCTATGCTAATCTCGACATCGCAATCAAGCCCATACATCGCGATGCTAGTGCACACGGTCGGTCGACGCTTGAGGAACCCCGGCGAACAAAGCTTTCTCCCTCTCTTAATACCGAGAGTGATCACATCACAGTTCTCCCACTGAGAAAAAACTCCATTCTTTTGCGTAGCTATGCCGTTGCCCATCTCAGGGGAGATTTGTGGGCGACCCTTAGAAGCTTCTCCACCACCGATACAACGATTCAGATTGGTAGCTGTCCCCTAGGTCGTTTAAAGCGTTCGCTGCAGCCAGCCCGTTGCCGATGTTAGGGCGGATCCCGTGCGCTTCCATAAGGACCCTCGGCGCTGACCGATGCCTCGGGGTATTTAGCTGGAAGAACGGTCGATTAGTACAAAGTTACCGAATAGTAGCTTCGCAAACCCACCGATTAAGGTCACCGGTACCACCGAGAAGAGAGGGTGAGTGGTTCTGAGGCCGACCGTGATCGTCGAACAGTTAAATTATTGATAGGGCACGGGGACTTGACGCAGAGCAGTGACCGACTGGCACGAACTGACTTCCTTTCATCAACTGCGCTGCGTTCGGCTGAACTTGCGAATTCCCGTCGACCGTGGCCTTCCCAGCCGTTTTCCCCTTAGCGCTTAGCTCCCATATTGAGGATACCATGAATGAAGAGAAATGGGCTCCTGTTCTCCGCCGGTGACGTCGGCGGGGTGGAGGAAGCGTGAGGGCGCCGGCGCCGGACGCTTCGTGAAGCGGGTGTTGAACGGTGCGAATTTCCTTCCTCCATTCCATCACCCCCCGCCCAAACATCCCAACAAAACCGCGCATTTCGACGCTCGCATCGACTGCGCAAATGCGTTGTCCACTTCTCCCGTCACTTCGTACGTTTTGCTCTGACGTGATGGATTGAATTCGGGAAATACGGGCCGCCCGTCCTCTCCTTAACGACCCAGAGGCTGCCATTCACTCCGCGAAAGCAGTTTGATGAGAGCGGGACTTTTCCTTGGGGTATGAACTTGGTGAACGGATGAAAAGCAGTTTGCGACGTCGGGTTCAAGGTTTTCCGACAGGCCCCGGTGCTGGAGATTGGGGTCAAAAAGCGAAGGTTAGGGGAGGTAGTGTCGTGGACGCACACGGGCATCAATGGTGTTGCTGAAAACGAAGTCGGAGGGAGCGAATCGGCGAACTACGCGAAAATCCAGCTTCGCGAAAGAAGGGGGTCCTGGGAGACGTGCCAAGATTGGATGAAAAAGGTTGAAGTAGAAAGAAGCGAAGGAGATGCGGAACAAGTTAGCCAGTAGGTTATATCGAATACAAGAGGGAGTGCGTACCAAGCCGAGAGGATGTGCTCGCGTGGGCCAGCGATGCGGTTGGGTTGTCTTGCCCGAGTCCCCGACCATCGTCGCCCAGAAACCGAGCAGACACGGATTGCAGCGCATAACCACCCGGAGAGAGGGCGCTGAATTCGGTTAAATGTACTTGCTTCCTCGAGTGGCGCGCCTTATATCGGAACGTGGGCTTAGGCGTGAAGCGTTGTTCGATGGAGTTGGTACGCCATGACCTTGAGCAGAGGTGTCGAAGGAACGGTAACCGGATCTTCGGTTCCTGGAACTTGACGAGCACTATGTTTACCAAGGTCAGCTTGAGACTGCACTTGGTTTTTCGCCGGTAGTAAGAAGCGAGTAGGGAATGAGATCGAGGGCGGAGCCAAGAGAGTCGGTCGGTTTTGAGATTCAGGCACATCGCGCAATCAGTTGTCCATGAATCCCTGAGGTGGACCTCGGTCCTCCCTTCGCTCATTGCAGCGTCCACCTAAGCCGGGACGTTTCCACTACCTCCACTTCCCTGTTCACTCCGATCGCAAGTGTGCAGTCCCCCTTCAAATCATCTCCACGGCGTTAAGATCCGCTGCCAGTTCTTCTGAGGTTCCGCTTCTGGGAGCTCCTTGAAGACGTGGACCGTGTGTGCGGTTCCTCCTTCCCGCATAACGAAGACTTGGCCCATGCGGTAGTTGGTTAAAGGACGAAGGTGGGACGTCACGGGGTTCCTTGCCTCGGGAGCAGGGGGCAAGGCTTCACGAAGGGCTCTCGAAAATGACCGGGTTCAACGGAGGCCGAAGATGTTCAGGAATGATGGGGTGGGTGAGATGGATCGAAGTCGAGGTCGGAATTCCAAGGTCGAGAGTTGAGATGCTTGCAGAGACCGAAGTTTGTTGCTGCAGGATGATGACACTTTCCCCAGCGACAGCTTTGCAGGTGCGGATGCGGAGAGAAAAGAGAAATAGCGTTCTCGTCCTCCGTGCGCGAATAGGCCGGAAAGGGGGAAAGGTGGTCACCCGCCGAACCGGTGCCGTCCGTTCACCTTTTGAGTCGCCTAGCGAACATCATTCGGCCCATTCTCCTTTCCGTGGCGAAGAACAGCAAGACCATCCTGCCCAACGTTGAAAGCTAGGGACGCTGTCTCCATTCTTGCGCGAAGGTCGTCCGAATCTTTTCACCAATTCGCCCGTTCCGAGTCCATGTGGGAAGTCCGGGATGGAGTGTTCCCTTGCCGTGGCGACGTTCAAAGGCGCACTGCAATGAGCCGGTAGGCCTTGAGGGGGGTGAAGATAAGACCTTCGTTCTTCTTTCGTAGTGCCGTGTTTGCGGTGGGCTCCTGCTCGCGTGCCTTGCAGACTCCCGCGAGCTGCTCTGAATCTTCCATGAGTGGCGATGTACCCGGGGTTTACGGCCGGACCCTTGAACGTGTCGACTAAACGCGCGTATTGATGGGTCCGCCTTTTGGTCCCGAAAAACTGTCCGTCTGGTTTGACGCAGGGAGATGGACGAAAGGCGATTGGGGCGTGTTTTTGGGTTGCCCCAGGCCCCCAGGCACCGAGCGGCAATTCTCTGGCGGCGAGCTTGAGGTTGTCTGTAAGCGCGAGTCCACATGCCAGAGGCGACACGTCCGCATGAAGATCGCGGATACTCACTAGGCGATTGCAGCTCCCTTTCTCCAGCGCGAAATGACGCCCTTAGCCATTCCCTGCGGGCGTTTAGCACGTTCGGCGTGGAGGATGGACGTCGAAACGGAGCAGGTATCAGACGTCTCTTCCATAAAGAGCGAACGAAAGAAGGAGCATGGTAGTCAAGTTCAGGAGCGATTCGTGCTTGGGAAGAAGTGGCATCTCTTGGGGGACGAAGGCTTTCGGGTGATCCGGCTCGAGTAGCGAGGAGGTCGCCGTTCCTGTTGCGCGGAGGAGGGCAAAAGGGCCAGTGAAGGGCTAGAAGCAGTATCATGCATCAACACCCGACGTACGACCGGGAAAAGGATCAAGTCTGGACAAGCGCGGTTTGATGATACTGAGCTTGCGTGTACGCGACGCTCGTCGTTGACCATTTCGTGCCGTTGTCGGGCCGAAGGATTTGAATCCCTTGAACCACGATTGTGCACTTCGCCAAAGCCAGAGTCTGGGAACTCGATCATCCTAGACTAAATAAAGCTGAAACGACGACAGTCAGTATTCAGGCTGTATGGAGCGAGAGTAGAGGGAGGTCGAATGCTCACCTGGGCGTGATGCATAACAAGCGTGAGCAGGTAGTTAGAAGTGTCAAATGTGCGCGTTCATGGACTACGACACGCTCCTATATGGTATTAGAGGGTGAGGCGCGAAGCAGCGTTCGATGAAGTCGATGACCACGGACCTGACGATTGGCCGAGAGCACTGGAAACGGATGAGGTTTTTGAGATTTGACATGAAGTGTGTCCTCATTGCCAGATATCGGTCGGGATATGCTTTACTTCAGTGCCAGTGTGAGCAAAGTAAGGGTGAGAGATGATGAGAGACGCTCCCAGCTCGAGGAACCAGTCAGCGCTGAAATTCAGGGACCGCCCCGCAAACAGCCGTCAACGCGCTCAACTGTGAACAAAATCATGCCCTGGGTGTACCACGGTTGATGAATCGGATAATCAGAGTACTCTTTCGAGGATGCATGTTTGAGCATCTCTAAGCTTAGCTCGTAATATCCCACATCAGAGCCAAGTACTCTCCCATTGTAATTGGCCGACAGGCGAGGGACAAGGACGTGCACGCACGCGGACTCGTTCCAAGCGCATTAGGCATACTCACAACTGAGGATGTTGATGGCCACCTCGTCCGGTTCTGCCGGTACTCAATAAGGCTCTGAGTTGGGCTGTCCTCGTACGTGAGGCGAAGAAACCCAGAAGTTCGGTGCGAGGGGTCCAACGACATGGAGCAAGAAAATGAATGCACACACCGCCCAAGTTATGTCTCGCATGTTTACCTCTCTGCACGTTGTTGGCTGTGAAGTATGAACCGCGCGCTGATAACACGAACGTGATTTCATGTGTCCCTTCCAAACCAGGCCAATGTACCGACACGCAGCGAACTGAATTGGATTAATTACTCGTTCCCGTTGTTGTCCCTCAATCACTTGAGCAGCCCCACACCCACAATGGGAACAAAGGAATTCGCTAGCTTTGCACCTCTCAAAATCCGAAGAGAGCTAACACTGCGGCGTGCAGCGTCCGTTAATCGTGGATTCGCCGACGCCATCACGCCGATCTGCCAAATTTAAAGGGGCCGAGGAGAAAGTCTGTAAGACTTGGCATGATGGGTGTTGCTCCTGAGAGAATGCGTGAGGGAAAGATCGGTACCCACTAACAGTAAGAGGTGATAGGGGCACACAGGCCAAGAGGGATGTTAAAAACCGTGCCAAATCGCTAAGATACATCGAGGATGGAGAGCTGGTTGCGCCGAGATGTAGGAACGTCTCGCAACATGACACACCTACCGTTCGAACCCCTTTCCAAGGATCCTGTCTTGGTAAGAATGATGTCACGACATGCAACCACACTATCACGCCACACGTTGAACATAGCATAGTACACAAGGTCCATCGTGCATATAGGTATCCCTGTTGTAATTACATATGGAGGTCATTAGGCGACGGACATACGTGAAGAGGTTGAATTCCGGGTGACGATAGGCAATGGGGATGTGTTTACAGATCTCAGCTGTGGCCGAGATCTCGAGCCTCAGATATTATGTAACATCGTAAGTGGCAGCTAGCGAGCGAGCATCGTCAGCTAGCTCACACAAAAGTGGAGGTACAACTGCCTACTTGATCACAAGCCACTCATGTTAAGACTGGAAAGGACTTCCAAACAGCGATCCCAGGGGCGACGACTCCAAACGCTGAAGGAATCCCCAAACCTTCGTACACATCCCACTCATCGGCTGTCCCCTTTGCGAGTACATCTCGCAAGCTTCCATACAAGCCGCCTTCGCCTCGTCGAACTTGCGTTGTAATAAATAAACCCCCATCAACGCATCCAGGGCTTTTGCTTCACCGTCTTCGTCGGCAACCATGGCGTATGCGATACGCGCTTGAGCGAAGCACTCCTCTGCTTCTTCATGTCGACCTTGGCGAACGTACAAAGTTCCAAGTCCAAACAAAACGCTTGTTTCACCAGTAGCTTCCTCTATGCTCGAAAATATTGCTTGAGCATGGCGGTAATACTCCTCCGCTTCGGCATACATGCCCTGCGCCATGTGGGTGGCGCCGAGCTGAGCCAAACTTTTTGCGTGCGCTTCATGTTGGCCAATCCGGGCGAATGACCCTCCTGCTTGAATTAATGAGTCTAGCTCTTCGGTGTGTTTTGATTGAGAGTTGGAGATCTGGGCTAGAACGGAGTGGGCGCGCGCTTGCATTCGGTCGTTGTCGAGGCTGATCCCGATGGCAAGGGCTTCAGCGATGGCCTCCTCGGCGTGGGAGTATCTAGCCTGAGCGTGGTAGAGCTTTCCGAGGACGAGCAGCGTTTCGGCTCGACAGTTAGGGGTATCCGCACGATCGTAAGCGGCAAGCGCTTGGCGGTAGGAGACCTCCGCTTCATTGTGTCTGCCCTGGGCTTGGTAAAGCATTCCAAGGCTGCGAAATTGGTTCGCGGCATTTTGGGGATCGCTATCTGAAGGATGGGCTTCATAAGCACCGTTGAAAGCCTTCTCGGCCTCCTGGAACCTCGATTGCGCTCGATAGGTATCGCCCAGTCCACGTAACGCCTGTGCGGCACCCACACGGTTGCCGATGCGAGAGTAAATCTCGTGAGCCTCCAGGTACGCCTTCTCCGACTCGCGATGCTTTGACTGAGCGCGATAAATCCCCCCTAGACCGTGCAACGCGTACGCGGCACCCCCATCGTTGCCAACTCGCGAGTACAGCCCGTGGGCATCCATGTATGCCTGCTTCGCCTCAGGATGCTTTAACTCGGCCTTGTATGTTTGTGCAAGACCTAGCAACGCATTTCCCGCAGCTAATTGGTCGCCGCTGCGAGAGAACATCTGATGGGCTTCCGAGAATGCCTTTTCCGACTGGTGATACCTTGCCTGAGTCCGGTAAATGTGCCCCATACCGTCCAAGGCGCTTGCGACACCTAAATCGTTACTCATGCGAGAGTATATGTGATGGGCTTCCATGAACGCCTGTTCCGCCTGGTGATGCTTTGACTGAGTGCGGTAAAGATCGCCAAGACGTCCCAGGGCATTCCCCTTCGCTCCTTCATCTTCCGTTTGAATCGCAACATCCATGGCTGACTGGTAGTGAGACAAAGCCTTCTCTTCGTCGCCCTGAAGGTCGTATATTCTCCCTTGCTGGAGGAGGAGACGCGCAGATCGTGTTTTCTGAGCCCTCGCATCGAGTAGTTCGGCGCCCGAAGGTGTCTCGGCTGGCTTAAAGAAGGTGCTTATTCTTTAGCCGAACCTGTCACTTTGCGTTAGAGTACTCACTATCATGCCAACCTTCCTTCGAAAAGCAGAGGCATCGATCCGCTTCCCTGGTTCCAAGTGCCAGCATTCCGACATTAGAGCACAAAGACTGAGAACATGGGACAGGTCGGCATGCTCCCGGATGGCTGGCAATGCTCCCTTGACCGTGCAATATATGATGGCACCCTCACTGTTCAGCTCTTCAAATGGCATTCTACCGGTTATTATCTGAAGTTTAGCCGTAAATTTGAGCCATGACAAGGTGGACATCCGCTGATAGTATATGGTGTACTCACTTCCCAGCCAATCCACCCCATAGCCCACATGTCGCTTGGCAAATCCTGCTCCTCGCCACCCATAATCTCAGGAGCTGCCCATCGAAGCGAGTATAGGGGCCCAGTAAGGGTGAGACCAGAGGTGGAAGGGTCAAATTTAACCTGTGGTGAAGTCCCCTCTGCGGCTCTGCCATCGTTGACCACTGCTCCTCGAGGCCTCGCGGAAGGATTTTCTCTTTCTCCGGACGCAACGTGTTGTTTAATACGCGCCGACCCGAAGTCGGTGATAACCGCTCGGTAACAGGAGTTGACAAGAATGTTGAGCTAAGTCACGGCTGTGTTAGTTGAGGTGCATTGGAATCTAACTCACGACGCACTCACGGACTTGAGATCGCCATGGCAAATCGGGGGTTGATGGCTATGCAAGTATTCCAGCCCCCTTGCGGTATCTTGAACCTAGAGAGCCAGCAGTCTTAGGATATAATACTCTATCGCACTGTAGGTAGGGCTCACCAAAGACATTCGCTCGGCAAGATCCCACTCGCCCGAATGCAGAAAATCTCGGACATTTCCATTGGTTTCCCAAGGCAAAATGATCCAAGCATCACCATTCTCCATGACCTCCACAAAGC
>WSTY01001406.1:0-10668 GCA_019633465.1 Tulasnella sp. 417
TTCGGACAATTGATAATGAGACGCGCTGGGCGATGGCGGGTGGTAGGGTATGGGGCGGCGAGCAAACCCGTGCTCGATGTGGGTTGGTGAGGACGGCTCGAAAGGTGAAACCGCCCGAAAGGCGTCATAAATGGACGTTAGGTTGGGGGAGATGCCTACATATCAGAAGGATTCAATCAGTTACAAATAACAAGGAGGAGTTGTTGAACTCACTGCGAAGCTTCAGTGCGGGCGGCATCAAATCCGAAGCGGGGGTGGAGGTGTCCTACCGCGGGGGGGGGACCCTTCAACAATAATCCGATGCTGAACCTGTCCACCGATACGAGGTATATGAGGCATGAGCTACACGCCTCGAGGCATTCTCGTAGACCTTTCTCTCAGACGTCATGGATGAGCGCCACTGATGCGAGAAGCCCGGTCGACCGCTCCAGAACCTAACGAAAGCCAATCCCAAGCCCTCCAACGAGGCAGACGGCCAGCTTTGGCGCTGGGGCTAGAGTGTATTTTTCTGTTGCTATAGGCAACCAGGCACTTGAGAAGCCACCGTTAACCGAAATTGACTCAAGTCGAGCTCCAGCGTTCGGCGGTCGCTTTTGACCGAGTGATATCGAGGGCGACCCGGCCTCTCTTGCTAGAGTATATTGTATATCTCCGTTACTCAGCGTCTCGAAATCTTCAAGGGGCGAGCTCGGGAGGTCATTGGGAGGTTTGTTGGAGGATAAATCGTTCGACCTGTTCCACACGGTGTTACCGGAGTTAGGGGTTCGTAAGGATGATGCCGGTCATGCGACATTTATGCCCTAGACTCACTTGTCTGTGATGTTACTTATATGAAATCCGGGGAGACTGTTTTCTAGAAAACCTTGAGGTGTCATGAGAAGCTCCTTCTTCGGATAGCGTGCTTCTGTGAGAAGATCGGCCACCGGACCCGGTGGGGAATAACGGGCGAACGGCCGCACCCCTTTAAGTGAGAACGCCCATTCGTTGGATATATCAACCATCCCTCGACAGTTGACCGGAGACGATGTCCCGTTCATTACACAAGAACACTAGGTGTGATTAACTGGGATACCCTCGAAGATAGCGAGCGAGGTGCTGGCTGAGTCTCTCTGCGCGTGCACTCTCTAAGCCCGCTCCGAACTCAAAGCTGCAGTATCCATGGTAACAAGAAGCGACGAGTGAGCCCTCTCTAGTAGGAGCACATCGGAGCCGGCCAAGACTGTCGTAAGCGATCGAGACCCCTCATGACCTGAGCGCTTAATATTAGCAAGCACTGCATTCCACTGTGGAATGCTGGAATCATCTGGAATGGACTTACAAGGTAATTATAAATCATTTCCCATTTGATGAAACACATCTTCAGTGAGATATGCCGATATACGGAACCGCGACTTGACTGGAGCAATTATCATCGTCTTATGATAGCGTGATTGAGCCTCACCCTCCCGACTCTCGGCTAGGGGCACGTTCAAGAGACGCTCTTGATCAGAGGGGTGAATGTTATTGTATAAATTACGATAAATATTATACATGGATAGCAATGAAAATTCCCAAAATCCAATTTGCGGAAAAGGTGCCTCCGAACTTTGACACCACCCAGAATTGGGGGTCGTTATCCCGAGGTCAAAGAGCTTGCAGAATGTGAGATGCGACCCTCTCCGCAGACCAGCGGCGCGAGAAGTCCGGTGACCAGCACGCGTCCAAAACCGGCCAGAGAAGTTCAGGGTATGGAATATCATGTGTGTCCCGAGTTGGCAACTCGTGGCAAACTACCGCGCAAAGGATCGCTAGAGGAGACTGGCGATGGTCATACGGCCTTCTAGACGTTACCAACTGGCAAGCAAAACTTGTCAGTGATTCCGAGACAAGCAACAGGAAGTCGGGGGCAAAGTTTACCTCGTATATGATCCAACCCAGGGCCCAGAGGTCCGTCTCGATTGTTCGAGGGACATCATCAAGCAAAACAGGATCGGCATAGAGGAGTGTGTGCCCGCACCCATTTGATGTGCGAAGACCACGGGAAACCGCGTCGTCTAAGATTATGGACAACCCGAAATCCACGAGTCTCGCCACTCCGTCCGAACCGATCAGGATGTTTCCCTTAATTAAGTGGGGTTTAGTGACGAAATTAACCTTCTTCATGGACCACTCACAGGCTTGATGTCTCCATGTACGATTGGTGGATTCCTGCTATGGAGATACGCAAGTCCACTTGCAACTTGGTAAGCCTGTAAAGAGAGGCTTGGTGAGTCTTCACCAGCAAGAACATCGGACATCTCCGAGTCCGAAATGCTACGTACGATTCGTAGACCATTCGCCGGGGAGCGCTGCATGCGCATGTATTCATTGACGTTTCCTCCTTCTTGCCATTTCGATAACATTCTGGCCGAGCGACCATCAAAGATGTAACCGATGAAAGGAGTGATATTAGGATGGTCGAGCTCGTACCAAGGCACCACTTCCCGAAGCAGGTGCTACACGGGTTCATGTTATTATCGATACTTAGCTGAATGAGGCCCAAAGTAACCTACCCTCAGTAACTTCTGGTTGGATCGACCATCTTCTGGCCGCAGGTGGAGCTTTTTAACGGCAACTCTTTCTAACTCTCCCGTCTCCCCCTCCAACCAACAGCGCCACACCTCTCCAAAGGATCCCCGCGAGTGAGCGTGGTCTTCTTCAG
Source organism: Tulasnella sp. 417 (assembly GCA_019633465.1). Lineage (NCBI taxonomy): Eukaryota > Fungi > Basidiomycota > Agaricomycetes > Cantharellales > Tulasnellaceae > Tulasnella > Tulasnella sp. 417. The sequence goes on from WSTY01001406.1 coordinate 2,681, forward strand.
GATGGATGCGCTGGGGGTTAATTCGAAGATGCCGAGTTCTGCTCGCGGCCTCCTCCTTCAAGAGACAGACATGTACAGGCGTCAGAATACCGTATGATCGATCCGACTATGGAACGACAAGCATACCATAGCCGCCCGTTGGAGCTCAACATGCGACCACGTACTCCGAGCTTCTTCGAGCTCCGAAATTGCGGCAAAGATAGGAGATAGTGGTGTTCTGGGACTAGGAGGCATATCTGAGGCTGGAATCAGGGGGGAGGATGTACATATGATAAGGGGGCTCAATCTCGGTCTCGAGAAAGAACTTGTTCTGTGATATATCTTCGCCAAAGAATGTAGAACGGCGGTGATTAACTGCGCGCTTAGAGGTATAGACGATTTGCTGTGGTAGACTGAGTCTTGTATTGGTGAGCTATCGTGTACGGTCAGGGGTGCAGCGCGCACTCGAGGTGGGGACACGAGCCAAGGTCGCCCTAGACCAGCCGTTACAATCTGTTGAAGGGTCAGTCGCGGAGGTGATGGCAGCGCGGTCATGTTGGGGGTGGGAGGAGTGAATAGATGAGTGGAGCTTGGTGGGTAGCATATATAGGATGCCTCTAACTATATGGAAGCTTCCATGAAACGGGGAGTCAAGTGGGTCGGTCGGCTCCGTTGAACCGACGTGTGGTGGTAGTACTGGTGGACAAGGATACAAGGATTCTTATGACCAGAGGCCGATTCTGTATTCTTGAGAGAACAGTCCCCGTGTTTCAGGAAGGAGGAGAGCGCGGGCTGGATCTCTATTCGCCAAGAGAGGCGGCATTGAAATCTTGCAGTGGTTGTAAAAAGATACATACAACGGCGAGGGAGGGACCATAACAAAGGCCAAGATGGAATATTCTAGAAGGACGAAGAACGTCACGAGACGGGTGCAGAACGTATTAGAACAGGACAAACAATGCTATAGAGAATGACAAAGATAAGGTATTGATGTCATTGTGCCGAGGTTTGTCATGATATTTCATGCGGCGATGGGGTCCCGAGGGGGGCCGAAGGTCCATTGCAGTAGTGGACGGCCAAGGCTCCGCAGCAGTGAACTTCGGCTAACACCCCCCTTTCTAACAGCTACTGGAGTAATGAATCGTCGTAAGGCGAGAAATCCCTCGGAGCCACACCCTCCTAGCCGGAGCCACCCCCTCCTACCAGCCGATGCCACTGCAACTGCGGAAACATAGTTCAATGCCCTTGCGAGTGCTTCCCGCTCCCGGCTCCTCAGAATATTGCGAGGCAACAAGCGATGCGAACCGTTATTTAGCTGGGGTAGTCCAAAGTGGAGAGGGGTGTGGCAGCTATATATTATAATATTGTCCAAATATGCGGTATGCTACAATATCAAATTGGTTGTCTGCCTTGTATTCAAATGATGTCGGAGAGCTCCGGTAGATTAACAGCATCAAAAGCAAGTAAAATAACAGATGCTATTACCACAGGAAGGGCCTCAGGACCGCTAGGCCGGCAGTTCTACAAACTGCTCGACCATGAGTGAAATTCGACTCTAGCTCCCACCACTAAGACGTAGCCAACCTAAGAGAGCGGGGCTTCTGCGTGATAGAAGGTAAATTAGCCGTGCTCCCTGAATAAAACTTGGAACCACAGTCAGACTGTGTCCAAGTTTCAGCGTCTGAATGTCGCGGATTTAATCACATGTGACGGGCTATGCTCTTTCCAGTAAACTTTGGTCTCCTTAGCCGTCGCTAGCCAGACTACTCGATTCGACGAGGGGTAGTTTGAATGTGGACCAACATGTTGAGCAGCGGGGACGGGGTAGTAGTGGTAATGGACTTTAATAGAGCGCGATTGTCGCAGTAGAATAACAATTAATTGATTGATTATTTACATTCGAGCTAGATCGCCTTTTATAGGTCGGTCTTAAATTTATAGTTAAGAGAAAAGAAAGGAATTCCCTTAGAGGGCAATTCCGGATTAGGACGAACTACCGAGGGTATTCCCGCCCTCAGTACTTTACTTGACATATCTACTCACTCCCCGCCGAACTCGAGTCGGTCTCCCGGACCGTACTCCAACACAACACCCGGGAATGATTGCGGAGAACGCCATCCATGCCCGAACGTGCTTCAACCACCGTCCAATTTGCCTCACGACAGGTACTGGGCAGCCGTTCGCCCTGCAGGATTGACATAAGTGGAAGGAGAGTCATATGTGTGCCTTCAAAACTTGGATAGCGAGGATGCTCCTTCCACTAATGCCCTCGTCTCGAGGGTTCCCATCTATTTCGCCAAGCAAAGAAGAACGCTCGTCGCTCTCATTCTATTCAGAATCTCTTCCGGGACTCTTTCGATACTCAGAAACTCGGATCCTGAAGGATCTCAGTCAGAAATCGTCCAGCAGTTTAGGCGCCTCCCACACACGAGCCGGGTCAAGGATGGGGCGGTCGACCCCCTCACTTACACTCCGTACGGAGCCAAGTTGGGGAGTCTTCACAAGCAAGAATCAATTCCTCCGTAAATTCTCGACACGAGTGAGTCTCGACGTTGTGTTTGACAAGCGGGAGCGTCCAGGCTGACGAAGAGCACTACTCCTCAGCGTCGGCAAACCGTACCGGCCCACACCCCACCTCATCGACTTACTCAACAGCTCCAAACCTCCTTAATCAGCAGTCCGTGGGGCGATGAACACAATTTTTTACGATGCCTTCCCTGTTTGGAAACCTTCGGCGTCATCTCCTCTCTGGCAGGCTTGGGTCGAATTCGAACTACAAGGCCACACATCGGCGAAGCGCGTTGGACCCACTTTCATGAAGAGGTCAAGGCACGCGTTCCCTGCTCCAGCAACGGGCGACCCTCTCTAATTAGGTCCTGCAACCCGTCGATTCCGCAACAAATGCAGGATAAAATTTCGCCCCTTGCTCGCCGTCAAAAGCTCGACGAATTCCATGACGGACAAATTTACTCGATCCCACCTTTCATCTTCTATCTCGGCTTCATCTTAAGCTTCACCTCAGGCCATATCGATAACCATGACTTCACTAAAGTGAAAGTCGTGCTATCAAGGATGCTACACCGTCTCTTTTCCATCGACCGAGACGCACCTCCAGACTCGTCAACCCCGCCGACCCAACTACTGCGACGTCAAATATGACACTCAAAGAATAGCTCTCTCAAAACTTCACAGATTTTCCTCTCGCGAACAAGAGCCTGAAGGATAACCGTCGAGTAAGACTTCGCCATATCTCAGCTACGGGTGTTCATGAGATCTTCGACGTCGACCCCATGTCCCTAGCCACCAAACGCAAGCTTTCCGAAGCGAAATAGCACTTTAAAAGAAACCCGGATGGTAGCAGGCACGATTGAAAGAGCGGATGAGGCTCCAGCTTAGACTCGGCAACTCTCGACGCCGCCTGCGTTGGGCCGTGCAGGCACGGCGTGAACACTAGGATGAGTGAGAGTATGAGTCGAGTTCTACCCATAATATTTGTTGTATTGATGGATAGATGAAGCTCGGTCATTCGTAGACTGCCAAGACTCAGTTGCCGGGACACTGATCAATCCCCCCCTCCCATGCTATCATTTGATGGCCATCAGCAGATAGCATTCAGAATGCGCTTTTCTGCGAGGAAACTCCCACTATTAGTCTTAATCATCAACACACTTCTGACAAGACGGAGAAAGGGCCTAGGAGGCGAGGAGTCCGCCAACCTACGGTCACTGAGCATTCTAGTAGCCTGGCATCCAAGGTAGCGAGTATTATCGACAAAACAGTCAGAAATCATGCAGCGGGATCTGAGCGCTTCGCCAGATAGATGCAGTTCCACTTATCCTGTGTTTCGGTCTAGTCGCCGTGAACCATCAGGTACAAACACGTGTGTTCGACGAGGTGTCACCCTCCCACCACCGAGGGATACGCACTTCCTTCATCCATCATATACATCTGTCAGCATTCTTTCCAGCAATTTGTTTAGCTCAGCTGCGATAAAAAGGTATGAGATACCGAGATATGACCCAGTCCCACCGTACCGCCTGTGGTGGTTGGTCAGATCGTTGATAGCGTTTATATCGTGCCCACCCACCATAACAGTTGATAATTCAAAAGTCGCGTACGACGCAAGATTCGTATCCATAGCTTGTCTTTATGGATACCGAGTCGTTCGTCCAACCTCGCCGGTACTTTACAGCCTCAGAAATTGCCGGCGAGCTCCCGGGGGTCCTAGAAGTTCTTGGTCCCCCAGAAATAACAACTGGCTACGCAGATATATATCACGGCATCCTGAAGACCTCATAAGGAGAGCAAGTTGATGTAGCTATCAAAGAATTCAAGGCCATCATCCCGCGGAACAGATCTAGCGATCTGGACGCCCTGCGCAGGAGAACAGACACGGTCGGTCCATTCAGGCGCTTGTTTACACCCCGAGCTGAGCCATATTCCCTGCTGTGCTGTAGCGGATAAAGCGAGAGATGATTATTTGGGGCCAGACCGCGCACCGGAACCTCCACCCTCTACTCGGTTACCGTTCGCGACCACAGCCACGGCTTATAAGCCCTTGGTGCCGTCATGGCAATTTAACCGACTACTTAAAAGCTAATCCCACACTTTCCCGACTTGATAAGCTGCAACTCGTAAGTTCACTTTGATATCACGCGCGCCTTACTTGATAGAATTCATGCGCTCCCTCAGATTTATCAAGCGGCCACTGGACTTGACCACCTGCATTCGCTCACCCCACCGATCTGCCATGCCGACATCAAGCCAGAAAATGTGCTCATCAACGACTGGTGTGAGGCAGCGCTTTCGGATTTCGGCCTGAGCCGGGTTTTGCTCGGACTCGAGGAGTCCAGCGGGCTTACAACTACTGGGGTGGTAAGGGGAACCCTGAGGTACATGGCAGGCGAGCTTCACATCGATGAGCAGCGGAGGCCAAACTTGGAGACCGACGTTTTTGCCTTTGGCGGGCTCATTTTAACTGTGAGTATGCGGAAGTCGGGCAAAGGAAAGTCTAATGAGGTGAATGACGGCCCTAGGTTATGAGCGGAAAACCCCCATTCACGGGTCTTCGCGATTCAATTATTCTCCTTCGGATAATTGGGAATCAAACGCCCAGGCCAGAGGAACACCCGGACCTTCCCCGAGGTGACCATCTCTGGAATCTAATCCGTCATTGCTGGGACAAAAATCCAGCAACCCGACCCATGATGCAGGAGGTTCTGAGGGAGGTAAGCATTCGGAACGTCCCAGCCCCGAACCCAAATGCTGGAGCATATCATCGGCTTTTCTAGCTATGGGGAGAAATTTCTAATGAAAAATCGGGTCGACTGTTAACGGTCCGTTCTCCACTCGCTGGGGAGATCAGTAGTAGCGAACAGTCATACATGGACCTTGACGTAAACGTATGCTTTCTACTTGTTCCATTTCATCTCTCGCTTTGTTAACACGGTTGATCTAGGTTCCAGCTACAGCAAGTCAGACCAGAATCCAGATCCAGGATACTTGGAATCCCGTCCATGGCAGCGGAGATGACTCGTCACCGAGCGGTCCCGAGGCTGATGGAACGCTCAACGCGATTAGTGGAGTATTGCCCGCAGCTCGGAGAGTATTTGGTAGTTTAGAACTGAACTCCAAAGTTATTCCGGTCATTGGGAGATTTGTCAGAGCCGCCGCAGAAGTTGGATCGATGCTGGTGGGCATAGTTCAGGTAGAGTCTGGGAGATTTTGGGCTACTTGCGTTTCAAAGTCACTAACCGAACGTGGCAGGCTATTGATAGAAATGAAAGCATTAGAAACACCTTGAGCTCTGACGTGTGGAATCTAGCTGTTTCTCTTGATCAATTGCAAGAACAGTCTTCTCAGCAGCCCCGAGACAAGATACAGTCTTGTATTACTAATATCGGAAGGTACGCGAAGCTCTTGCCCGTAATGGCCCCACGTATGCGCGCTAACGGGGTGGATAGAGAATTCCGATGTTTACAACGAAAGCTCAGGGAGATGTATTCCTCGGGCCTATTTCGAACTGCGTTATCCTGTTGTGATAATCCAGAGGGGTTGAAAAATTGGGAGGCAGCGACTTGGAAGGCATGGGAAACGATGCAGGTTGGTAGTCGACCATGGCTATCTTTCAGTTGGTTGACTCTTTGTCCTCAGAACCTTGTCAGTCTGGACCCTGCCCACCTGACAGTCGAACTCGGTAAGTGTATCGCAGCCGACGCCCACGAAAAGAATTACTCTAACGCGCTCACTGATAGAAAACAAGGAGCTACAGGAACAGCACCGCCGTATTCTGGATTGTCTGGGTGACGGAAAGTATGGAGCACAAGGAAACGCAATCGAGGATGTCATCTGTTTCCCTGGAACCAGAGTGAGAATATTGGAAACAATCGACAACTGGATCAGGGACTCGTCCAACTCAGGGAGAGCACTATGGGTTCGCGGGATGGCCGGCCAGGGAAAGTCAACCATTGCATCAACTGTGGCTCACAACTGGAAAGACCGAGCATCCTGCGCGATCTTTCACTTCCGTCGCGGTCAAAACTCTTTGAACACACAATTCATTTGCGCTCTCGCGAAGCAGATTGGGACTAGCTTGGTTCCGGATGTCAGGAATGCGGTACTGGAGAGCGTGCGGGAGAACGAGAGCATCGCGGATCAGCGGCTCGATGAGCAATTCAAGACCCTCTTCGTTGCCCCCTTCATAAAACTCAAGCATTTACCTCATACAATTATCATAGTGCTTGATGCTCTTGACGAATGCGATACCATCAAAGACGCCGTAGACTTCGTCAAGCTTATAGATCGGTATTCGCCATCATTTCCTCCCGGTGTCAAATTCCTCCTCACATGTCGACCCGAGGCCCCGCTCCTCCGTATTCTTGAGCCCAGGCAGTGGAATGCACTAGACCTAAGCTCGGCCACTGATGTATCGAGCGACCTAGCACGGTTCATCAGACAAGCCTGCACGCAGATCAGAGAAGACCACGCCCTTCGAGCAGACTGGCCATCAGCTGAGGATGTCGCGCGGCTTGTAGAAATGTCACAAGGTCTATTCCAATGGGCCCGCACCGCAGTTTCCTATGTCAACGACGGGTCTCCTGTGGACCGGCTACGTGGTCTAGTGGAGCGCCCGTCAGTCTGGAGTGAACTTGACAACTTGTACCATCAAATCCTCTCAAAGGCATTTGAGAATGGGAGAGTCTATCCGGAGCGACAGAAGCTTCTATGCCAGATGTTGGGAACACTTGTGGTGGCGCCGTATCCGGTTTCCTTGGATGTTTTCGCCGCTCTTCATCACGAGAAGGACATCTTCAGTGGGATGGATCAACAGTCCATCATCGGTTTCCTGCGGAGAGAGGTTCTTTCCGACCTCAATTCGCTCCTGTTCATCCCCACCTCACCCCTGGAACCGCTACGCCTGATTCACACCTCTATCCGAGATCTTCTGGTCAACGAGGACAGGTGCGGTACACGACCTTATTGGATAGATACAGTTGAGCATCATGAGCGGTTGGCAAGTCGGTCCCTGGCCATACTGTTGCAGCACTTGAAGGAAAACATATGCAACCTGTTCGATATTTCGAAGGCAAACTCAGAGATTCAGGACGTCATCGAGCACTATGTTTCCGAAGCCATTAGATATTGCTGCCAGGCATGGTCCACCCATCTTATCGAAGGAGTGCGGTGGTCAGAATTGGGGTCGGGCGCTACTTGTGTTAGACTTGCCGACTTTAAATTATTTAGCGAGCAAAAGATTCTGTGCTGATGCAATGGTAATGGCAAAGAATGTCTATCAATGGCTCTCGGTGGGTCCCGAAAATCGCACTGGAAGCCAGAATATTGACTAGTCGATACTCATAGCGAGATTCCAACGAGAAATGCAAAGACGGTCCACTCATCACTTTATGGAATGATGTCCAGAGGTTCATCATTACATTTTCGGAGCCGATATCCTTCGGAGCAATCCACATTTACGCTTCAGCCCTTCCTCATTGTCCGCGCGAGACTCA
>WSTY01001409.1:0-10655 GCA_019633465.1 Tulasnella sp. 417
ATCAAGGGCTTACTCGATGACCGAGTGAACTGCTCTCCAGGCTGCTCTTGGGTTCGATGTCCCCTTTTCGGTGAGGTGCTGCCCTTCCAGTCTAGGTCAACCCATTTTTCTTGCGCTCGCTGCAAGCAGGTGAGATCGCCTATTCATTGTCCCGGATGTTCCTCGCCAATATGGCCTTTCACCTCATAGGCTAAATATTGTAGCTTTCAGTGTCAGAGAAGGTCGGCTTGATTAGCCCATTATCGGTCATCGAAGCGCTAACGTTTGATGGTCGCCTTAACAGGGATTGGAAAGAGGGAAGTCACCAAGAAGTTTGCATATTGCCTACGTAGTATGGATCTACGCGCCTTTATATCTTGCCACTTGGTGAATTTCGATAAGGTTCCTCCGGGCACCCGTGGTGGTAAATGGATATCCCGACGCTAGTGCTATTCGGTGGTACGAGGATCTCATTGTTCATTGGTCATCTTCCAATTGGCATCCTCGCAGATCCTTCACTCTCCTCTCTGGTGCTAGACCGCGCCCACATTCCTCCACTGACGGTGCATCTAGCGCCAATCGCCCGAAATGGCAACTTGGTTCGAAGTCCCCGGTAACGCAGAGATACCGGATTGAAATAGTCGTGAAATTTGATTGGAGATGAACTCTTGTATATGTTTCTCGATTGAGACCCATCGGCCTGGGAGATACCTCAAGCATCATCCATAATAATCTTCTCTAGGCACTTTCGGTCCCCCACCACTGCCCGCACGGCCGCTCACACACGAAGACTCTTAGCATGAATTACAGCTATTAAAGAGGGAGATAACAACCTACCGCATTGAACTCTAGAGGTGGTGCCCCACCAGCGGCGAAACAGTAGTGGCGAAGCGCGGGAATTCACAGCGTCCCCCGCCACAACACCTGGCTGTGCTTTGTTTGCTACAATCAGGAGCGCTTCCCCCGTTGCTCCAACCGTCGAGGCTCACCTTACCCTCCTGCTCTGCCTTCCATTCTCACCGTCAGCAATCGACTCTAGGACCCCCCCTTTCCGGTTTGGCGCCTAGCGATATTATTGCGTGTCCCCGGCCTTCGCGATTTTTTAGAAAAAAAAAGCAAAAAGACGTAAAAATCGAAGGGCGTACAATGGCACCATCCCCAGAACACATATATGAATATGCAAATATCCTTCGAAGACGAGCTTCTTCCAATGAAGAAATCATGGCCAAGATTGGGGATATGATTTCTTTCGAGGATCGGCATCTTTTGGATCTGCCATATGAAAAGAGTAGTGCGAATAACCCCGTCTGGTTCGCTATACGCTCTTCACGTCTTCTAAGCCTCCTTCTGGATATTGCGGCCAATGGTGAAAAAAATGAGGGGGTTTTCGTGAGTATTGTTACCACCGTCCCAAGTTTGGCAATTGGTGCCGTCTCATTAAACTCGCCCAATAGACAAGGGGAACACCTTCAAATCACGCTAGGATAATCGCTCTCCTAAAATTAAGCCACTTTTTCTCTCTTATGGACCTCAACGTCTATGCCAATAAAGAGCTGGTTCATGACATGATCAAGAGAGTGCCTCGCATTCTTGAAATTTTCCAGGACGCCATCCGAAGTCCAGACCCTCCAGGACAGTTGGCTCCGTCTCGGTTGCCACTCATCCTTATTGTGGGCCTCCTAACCGACCTCGACGTCCTCAAAACCTTCGATCCGACCTTCAGTCTGTAAGTCAAGGCGCCTGCCCCTCGCCGTAGTTAGAGTGAGAGCTCACGTTATCACCTCTAGCCTGAAGCGCAACCTTGAAACCATGAGCTGGCTAGTTTTTGCTCCATTCTTCAGCGATCGAATGCTGTACGATCGTGGGGATACCGCCCACCTTGTCTGCGGCGGAAACATTCTTCTCAGCTATTACGACGTCGGGATTAACCTCACTACCCCGATCATTGATGAAGCAATTTCACGATTCGGCGTTCCGCGAATCGCTCAGCATTCAATTCGCTTGTGCAAGATGTCAAGTCCCTCGGATGTAGCGACGATGTTGGGAACTCGAATCCTGGTTTTGGACCTCCTTGAAGACCCACGCTTTCACGAACCGTTGATCTCCAAGGGGCGCGTTCATCGAGTCCTCCTAGATCGCTTCTGGGCATGTACCCGCGCGTCTTCCCTTGAATACGACGAACTTAGCGAACGTACTTGTGACATAGTGGACACTCTAAACAAGTGCGGCTTGAGGCAAACTCATTCTCAAGATATGTTGCTGAACTGATTTAAACATTAGGATTCTCGAATACTTGACGGACGCCCGCTTCCAAGAATTGATCATTCGCGACCTTGTCATGAATCAGGACTTGCTTCCTATCATGGCTAGGGTTGCACTATGGGCTGACGAGAAACCCAATATGGGTATGTATCCAGGTGGTAGCATCTTCACCTGTTACACTGGGCCAACACTCCTGTTTTCAGCTAGGTCTATCGGGCGCCTTATGGACGCGATAGTCGCGCAATGCCAACGACCATCTCCCCAACTCGAGTCTCAGCTCCAGAACCACTGGCTCTACGGCTCATACTGCCTCCAGACCTACGTGTCCCCCGACCGCTCTCCAATCTCCAATCTCAAAAAAATAACCTTTCGGCCAGCCAAATCCATCGAACAGTGGAAGACATTCGGGACGCGTCTCGTCACCGCCCCTCCTGCCCAAGTTCTCCATACTCCGGTTGACAGTGACGGCCAGAAACACCCTCGGACAGGATGTTTTTGGGCCCGATGCCCTCTTTTTGGTGAGGCACTACCCTCTGAGTCCCGGTCGACGCTTTTTCTTTGTACTTTTTGCAAGGAGGTGAGGCCAACGTTTCGTTCTTTGAGGTGTTCCACTCCCTGTTCTGACATTTCGCGTTGTAGAACACGTATTGCAGTCTTCAGTGTCAGAGAAGGTTGAGTTTATATTTCCCCCTTATAAGTGCTTGAAGCGTTAACTTACAAAGATCACCTTGACAGGGATTGGAGAGAAGGGAGCCATCGGGAAGTTTGCAGGTTGCCTCTGTAGGAGATTCCTGTATCTTTATATTTTGATGCTCAGAGAATTTCAATGAGGTTCGTCCAGGAAAGCGCCCGCATTACTGCACTTGCGGCGCATCCAGTGTTAGGTTGGCCGAAATGGAGCAACTTGGTCCGAACTTCCGGGTAACACAGAGATACCCAATGGAGATAACTGTGAAATTTGATTGAAGATGAACCACTATATATCTCGCTCGATTAACCCATAATCGACCCGGGAGATGCTTGGCCTCCGTCATAATCTTCTCCAAGCACTTTCGGTCCCCTACCCACTGTCCGCACGCCGGCTCACATACGAAGACGGTGGGTATGAAGTATAGCAAAGAGGGAGATACAACCCACAGCAGTGAACTCTAGATCATGGTACCCCCTGGGGCCTTTGCTTGGGGCTGTTAACTGACTGTGAGCTACATAGGCCAGACAGAACCGAGTATTCAAAATCCTCGCGACGGAACTGTTTATCAGCCCAGTTCAATTCCTATGAGCATACTTTGGTTCGTGGAGGGTTGGCGTCTGGCCCGAGAGACTACAATACAACTAGTTCTCTCACCTGGTCGTGCATCCTCCGAACATGTATATGTTTTCGCCGCTACGTGCTTACGTGTATTTGCACCTAGGGTTCCGGTCTTAAGCCGGGCCACGTCTTTAAGGCAATTTTTTGTCGTAAAATCGACCCAAAATGGCCGTGTTTCGTTAGGTCATCGGCCATGGAAAGTCTTCTCCTGCGGCTGCGATCCTCACCCCACTGCAACAACCCCATCCTTGCTCAACCTCTCAGCAAAATTGCCGCGCGCCGCGATAGCAAACGTTTCGAGCACTTTTAATGCTGGGAGGATAATGCCGAGCCCAAAACAAATCCACAAATTTGCAAATGTCGTTCGGCAACCGACCTTTTCTGATGAAGAAACCTTGGCTAAAGTCAAGGCCATGGACTCATTATCCTGTGGCCGGATTGAAGAGTTAGGGCAGGAAGAAGACAGTTTTATAAACCCGGTGTGGCGCGCTGTTCGCGGTTCAGGTCTTATAGGCCTCCTTCTCGATATGGCAACGATGGGGGCAAAAAATGAAGGCGTATTTGTGAGTACAACTAGAAAATTCTGCAATATTGATCAGTTGCTGACCAAATATTGCAGTCTATGGAAGCTCCTTCAAATCGCGCTAGGCTCATGGCCGTCATGTACCTAGGCCTTTTCGTCCCTCGTCTTGTGGTCGATACCTACGCTAATCAAGAGCAGGTCGACGATCTAGTTGCCCGAGTACCTCGCATCCTTGAGATTTACGAGAAAGCTATCCAGGGCCAGGACCCATTCCGCGGTATGGCTTTCTTACGTCTTCCCCTTCTTCTCCTTGTAGGCCACCTGGCCCAGCCCTCAATAATCACGACCATCGATGAAAACCTCAGTCTGTACGTCAAAATAGGCATAAAAATCCCAGCGCAGACTAATTTTGGGCGTCAAGGTTGCAGTGTAATTCGGATACCATGGCCTGGTTGGTCTTTGCACCGTTCTTCCAAGAACGAGAAACATTGGACCGTGGACATGTTTTTCATATCAAGGCTGGTGGAAACATCCTTCGTAGCTATGACGACTGCGGTATCAACGCCACCACCGGTATTATTGACGAAGCGATTTCACGTTTTGGCGTCTCACGGATGGTTCAACGCGCAATCCTTTTGTGCAAGACTGGCCGCTCTGGCGACAGAGATCTCATGTTGGGAACTCGGATCCTTGTATCAAACCTCTTGGAGGATCAACGCTTTCACGAACAGTTTATCCTCCGCCGACGTGTCCATCGCATCCTCGCCGATCGCTTTTGGGAATGCACTCGAGCCATGGAGGCCCTTAAACATGATGCATGGGCTGAAGAAGCGTCCGAATTGGTCCGTGTTCTCAGAAGGTGTGGCTCAGGTGCGACGACTTGAAGATCTCGCGAGGCTTAACCCCACCCCAAAATTAGGATTTTTAAATACTTGACCACAGATCAGTTGCGAACAGTGATGGTTCGGGACCTTGTCATGGGGCAAGATCTTCTCCCCTTGATAGCTAGGGTGCTATTAAGCCAGGACCGCTACGGTATGTCACGACGCATAGAACCTAGTTATCCGTTGCGCCAGATTATATTCCACGTTATAGTTGAATCAATTCGAGTCCTTATGGACGCCGTAGTAGCGCATTGCCAACAATCGCCCTCTCAATTGCAGTCTCGGCTTCAAAGGGATTGGCTGTACGGCTCATTTTGTCTTCAATCTTACGTTTCTCCTAGCGAGATCCCAAGTCGCCTTGGTGCGAAGCACCCTTTCCAACCAATCAGTTCTATCGAGATGTGGAATGAATTTGGGGCGCGTCTACTAGGCACTCATTCTCCAAACCTTTCATTTAATGGCCTGATCAGTGATGAACGGTCCTACCCAGGCTGTTACTGGGTTCGATGCCCTCTTTTTGGTGAGAGCCTACCCTCGCAGTCACGCCCAGCGCTTTTCTCTTGTACTCGTTGCAAGCAGGTACGGCCAATGTTTCGTTTGGTCCAATGTTCCACTACGATCTGACCTTTTAACTCTCAGGCCACGTATTGCAGTTCTCAATGTCAGAAAAGGTTGCCTTTGATTTTATGCCCCTTTACATGTGTCGTTGTGCTGAGCGATAGCCCCCAGTTTCTCAGGGACTGGAAAGAGGGAAGCCACTACGATATTTGCGGATCTCCTTTGTAGGCTGACCTCCGCTGTCTTCTCATCTTGGCTCTAAATGATTGTCATCCGATTCATCACGAGTCCGGTTTACTCAAATTCTCGTCGGAGAAGCTCTCCATTCCAATTTTGTCCCGCGCCGCGAGCCACTTGAGAATTTTCTCGTCACTTGGCCAGCCGCCTGTTGATTTCGCGCTCGCACAACCCTCCCAGTTTCCTGTGCGGTGCTAGAATTTCCATAAGTGCGGCACATCCTAGCTCAGGACGACGATGCATTCAAGCTTTCCAAGGAGCATTCCACAACGTCACTGGCACATCTTTAGTAACAACAGAGGCGTCGACACTAGGCTTCACGGCGTTTCTTTCAGTCCTACTTCAGTGGAGCATCGCCTTGGACGAAGCGATAGGTAGACATAGGTATGAACATAGGGAGTGGGGAATAGCAATGTCTTACAGAGATAGAACTCAGGAAAGCGTTCAGAATCTCAGTCCTTGCAAAGTCGCATGAGGCTCTCGCGTGATACAAGGCATGATGCGGCAATGGCCGACACTTTAGCGAGGTCCCTGAAATTTATCAAGCCCGAGCGAGGTTCGAGGGTGCATATAGAGTGCTTGGCGAGGCTACGGCCACCCGCGCCGTTTTTAGAAGTCGACGTTCTACTTGAACGAGGCGGTCGCGATATAAGAGGGGATCCCCGATAGGCTTACGGTCGCCCGTAGGAACAGGTTGCCCTGCCTTCATGAATAAACCATTCTCTCCTTTCACAATGCGTCAGAGAACACGCAAACTCGTATGTATGATGCAGGTGTTGCCTGTGCGTTGAAAGGATTGGAAACCGTCTTCGATCAGACTCAAAGCCGCGATCCAGACTCCTTCAAGTTCCCAACCCCTAAAGAAGAACTCTCCACTGCCAGGGGGCCTGGGTAGTCCTCGTCAGGACGATAAAAAAATCTATACCGCCTTGCAGCTCGACACGAGGGCCCTACCAGCCCTTTATTAGAATGTTGGAGAATTAGGTTCGTACAGAACCCGAGAGGTGATCTGGTGGTCACCCAGGTTGGGACGCCCCATCCGGTACTACAGACTAGCATTAAATCTTTAACGTAAATTACTATCTTTCCAGCGGGGTGCATATTCGCTGAAACTTCAATGGATCTTTCTGTTAAGTCTCCAGATCTCATCCTACACTCAAGGCCTCAATTCCAAGGGGATCGTTTTGCCTGGAAATCCATGTCTAACGGTCTGATGCTTCGCGCCCGGCGGCGATATTAGAGCGGACTCGCAACCTGGCACACCGCTAAATGGTGCGAAGAGCCGATCCAACCACTCCCTAAGAGATATTTCAGGTCGTTGAAATGAAGTGGCACGTGAAACTTACCGGTATGATTGCTTTTCGGCTTCGGTCATCGTTCTCGCCGAGTTTAGTGGAAGGTAGCGGACCTTTTTTGACGTCCGAACCAAGGGTTCTCCAGTCATACACCAGTGACCAGGAGACCGAATATCTGGCGCAAACGCTGGAGATTTTGATAGTATCCAACGTATGTTATTCTGAAACTGCAAGGTCAGCCGAGACGCCATCTAGTCCAAGAGATTTAGAAACCGAGGTTCACTTCAGCGGCAGCTCTTTTATCCGGTCCTCTACATTCAGATATCCTCCAAGGCTGGTGTTCTTCTATTAATGCACGGATCTGACGAACCGTGAGTGGTAATGGTGATGCGTGCCTCAATGCCCCACTAATATCGGACCATCCCTGCTCAGTCTCAAGGCTATCGTAGACGAGCGAGGGTTGCTTCTGGGAAACTCACGCAACAAACCAGATCATCCTCTTCACACCACTTTCTTGCGTGAAAACCAGGTCGTCGATCTTCGGTACAGCATAAGGTTCCCCAGGCTTCAGCTGGTCAGCCTTCATAATCCTTCACGTAAATTCTATACAAATGGTTTCCGCCTAAGAAATTTGCCGCTGGTTATGAGGTATGGCCAAGGGATGATAATGACTCACTTGGGATGCCACCGGGGTGAAGGGTGCGAGACATGCCTTAAATACGACGAAAAGGAGCAGAGATTTTAGAACCGTATATCTTGGCTCTGAGCGGCTATTCCTGTTTCGCTCGAAGAAGTGGGTGCCTTCTAGCAAATTGCTATCTCTAGGTCCTGGACGAGGAAAGCGTTGGCGTTCGTACCATCGTAACACAGGTCTGGAACTGTTCTGGAAGAGGTTCTTTAATATTCACACCATCAATCACAAAACCCGCTAATTCAGCATTTTCTAGATGATCTGGGGCTGCGCTTTTGCTTCCTTAACGGTGTCGGATCACTGCAGGATCGCAAAATGGCAACCCGGGAAATCC
Organism: Tulasnella sp. 417; assembly: GCA_019633465.1. Lineage (NCBI taxonomy): Eukaryota > Fungi > Basidiomycota > Agaricomycetes > Cantharellales > Tulasnellaceae > Tulasnella > Tulasnella sp. 417. The sequence continues at coordinate 8,073 of WSTY01001409.1, forward strand.
CAATTTGGTTAAAGCTGAGCTTGGATCCGAGAGCCGAGCTTGGAAGGACGCAATATTAGCCTTTGTAGATAACTGACCTAAAAAGGTTGCGATATACCGCCTACGGCTCCCCTTGACCCCCTGGTTGGTTCGCCGCGCTGCTGGTCAAGTGCAGCTACTTGGTCGACACTATGCAACATTGAAGGAGCGGTACCCTAAGATACACCTACCTGGTAGAAGTAAGTTCACTGCCTCGTAGCAGGTATGTAACTTGGTTGATGCGATATCGCCGCTAATATATACCGGGCGATGGTCATTAGCAAAGGTCCCCACTGTTACTGTAATCGTTCAGCGAACACATTGGTGAACGGTTTAGTTAGGGTCTCGCTTCACGTACTAATGGTCTACCTTATGTTACGACGAAAATGGTCGTTCCGACGGTCATCAAACCTGGCAATGAAGACAAAGGGAATATCGTTGCTGCCCGCGTGATTAAGGATTGTCCAAGCGATAGGTGGTGTTTTCTGCCGTGGAGGGGACGGAGATGGCTTGTTGTGAATTGATCCGTAATTTACACTGCCAGCCAAATGACAAAGCTTATTTAAGGTTACCGCCGCGGCACCCTGAACAATGAGGCGCTAAACTGTGCCGCCGCTAGAGGTTATCGTCCGGCAATCATGGCTGTGGCGCATTCGGTAACTTTGCCACGGTTAGTTTGGTCTCGGATATATATACCGCACACTGCATTGTCCAAACCCACGATTGATAGGCAAGATAACCCTACATTTTAACAAGATCTACTACGATTCTACATCGAGGTCGTAGGACCTTGTTACTGCATAAAGTTATCATCTGGTCATGGCTATGGGGGGACGTCTCATCGGAATATCGCTACCCTCCCTCTCTCTCCCTCTTCGTTTGGACTTGGACTTCGGATATCCTTGGCGCTGGGTTCAGTCTCACGTGTCGCGGCCTTGCGAGAGCGTTGTTGTCAAGCCTTCGGAAAGAGCGCCGGATGGTCCTTCAGGTTCATCGATCACTGGTGCACATTCCCTTAACCTTGCCCTGAGGATGCTATACATTAGCAAGTCATGCCAACATGAGACAAATTACTCACAAAAAAGCATTCTTCTCGGCTTCCGTCATTATCCGACCAGCCAGCTGATCCGGAGTCCGCACAAGAGGACACCCCGTCATGCGCCAACATCCTCTTTGATGAGAGTCGGGCTCAAAAGCAGGGGACACAGAAAGTATCCATCGGATAGAGTTCTGGTGTCGATGTGTCAGCTTGAGGCGGTCGGGAAAGCCCTCATCCAAGTGATCTCACCCAAGCGCTGCTCCATTTATCTGGTCCCCTGCACATATGAATCCTCCACGGCTGATATATTGCAATAATCTTTGTTATTTCTTCAGGCGTCAATGTCGACGGTTCCGCTGTCGACATCGCGCCACTGAAGAAATCATGAGCGGCACCCGTCAGTGCCGTGAGCTGTCGACCCTAAGGCAGCTTTCCGTTGACTTACGCGATGAAGAAGATCATATCATTCATGCCTCCTGCTTCGCTGAAAATTGGATCGGATATCTTTGGCACCATCCAAGGTGTGTCACGTAAGGTCTCTGCTGCCATCATGTCCGGGTGATATAACATTCCAATTAAATGGAGAGGGAATACGAGTCAAGATGGAGGAATATTGGGAGTGACAGAAGATGTGTTGTAGTCGAGATTGAGGTTGCTGTCCGTCGTATTCATCAGTGGCACGAATATAAAGGGAGGGTTAGAGGCGGAGGACAAGCTCTGTTCCAATGGATTTGATCTACGTTCGAAGCAATCGCATCCAATGAAGCTCAATAAGGCTATAAAATTCCATCATCTTGTACTTGATGATCCGCCTCAACGCTTATTCGATCGGAATGACAGCCTCGTCGAGGCCAGAGCAGGAGGTGCGGAAGGAGACTTTCTCTTGGAATTCGTAGCTAGAAACCTCAAGTACGACAACAAAGGACGCTCGGCGTTTGGCGCTCCCTGTACGTACTTCTATAGTCTCAATGTATCTTTGGGACTTGAGGCAATTTTTATTACTGAATGAATGTCCCGACGGACGCCTAGATCTCCCTTCAATTTCGGGCAGGCCAGGTGCGAGGAATTGGCAAGAAGTATTGAGGCGTACAATAGTAAGAATGGACACGAAGGTTGAGCCGAGCGGGTCATACGGGAGAGCCTGGCTAGTCGCTCATGCTATGTTGCCTGCTGATGAACCTTGTCCCTATCACTACGCCTCGGTATCGGGCAGGAACATTCAGAGGTCGGAACATTTTGAGCTACCGACAGACGCAGCTGGATAATGCAACGAAAAGATTGGCACCCGCTCTTCCGAATGCGGATATGCTCTGCCGTGGACACGTGGATCCGATTAATGACTGCGTGCCCAGTGGCAATTCGAAGTTTGCTCCCTATGGACAACGGTCCCTGGCGAAGCATCAGGGTAGAATTTCCCTCCGTCGCACTTATCTTAAGCGAGAGTACGCCCCAATCGGAATAGGATACAGTATGTCCGACTGCGTGAAGCAATCAAGGGAACCGATGCGGTATCCAAATTTGCGCGC
>WSTY01001411.1:0-10650 GCA_019633465.1 Tulasnella sp. 417
TCGGCGTCCCCACGATCCCATTCGAGCCTCTTAATTGCGTATTGTGCTTCAAGGAGAGATTTCAAGAATTGTTCTGGTATCCAGGCCCGAATGTCTTCGGAAGGAATGAGAGTTCCAAGAACAACGGTTGCATGCCCGCCCTTTCCAGCCACTTTGCTATCTGTCGTTTTGATTCTTCTTGGGTCAATTCGTTTTTTGCGTAAGCCTTTGAGAATCTCCCGCTATAAGGTCACACGTCAGTCGACATCTCAGCAGTTTATTCATCGGGAGGGCTCACAGCTTTAGCATAGGGGTCTGGACGGTCTGCGAGCCCGGGTGCCAGGCCTTTCTCTATGCGAAGTTGAGCCAGAGACAGTTGTATATATCCAAGCAAGAAAATAGCAGCGGGGATTGACATCGCGAAGGTTCGAAAGGTGGGTGGTGGAGGAAGATGACTGGAAGCCGTCAGATTGGACGCATCGCTTTGTTCAACTTTGCTCATGGCTCCATTCAAGCGCCGACCCAGCACCGGGATTAATCCTTCGGGGAAACCGGCGACAGTCGCACGAATTCTTGATTAGAAAACGATGGCGCTTCCAGATTGCCATCGCGGCCTCGCACTTGTCCTGTCGAGCGTTCATCAATTCCCGAATGTGGAGCTTACCCCAACGGCAACTTCCACCCCAACATTCAAGGGAAGGAAATAAAAATGTGATGATTCAAGAACAAAGCCTCCTTCATTTACTACAAGAGTCAATTTTGCCGTATTGGGGTCATACAGCCAAACCGGTGCCAGCTGCCAAGCACCAACCACTCCCCTACACTTGCTTCTAACGACCGGTTTCCGGTTCATTCCACTCCCGATGCCGGAGGGCGGAAATCTATTGGCTTTTGAGGGCCGCTCTCCACGCCAGGGAATGTGGAGCACCTGTTTCTTCGGTCGTCGGCGCCAAGCTCAAGTCCGAGAAAGGGTGGTGGTTTTGTGGAAGCAAGCCTTGCAGGTCTAAAAGACTGTGATTCAACCTTGCGCTGTTTGTCCGGGGATCGATGATCGAAATTGCATATAGCAGACTTGTTCACCACCCGCGCCTGGGCAATACCTTGTCAGCGCCTATTCCTGAGTCAAAAGGACGGCCAGAACTCCTCAGGCAAGCCGGAGGGCATATCTCATTTCTACATCAGGAACCGCCATGCGGAGATGAGCAATACGAGGATAGCTCGGGGTATGACAGTCGAACAAACAGATGAACTCCGGCTTGACGGGGGAGGGGGGGAATTTAGGTCTCATCGCAGTCCACGTATCCTGATGTGATCCTCTCCGTCATCTCAAGACCGTATACGTGATACCGAGAGTAAGAGCCGCCAGCGTATCGTACCAATTGAACGTCACACCTGCGAGCTATGCGAACACGGCATAGAAGAAGGCTGTCCACAAACGTTTTCTGGAACAGGAAATCACCCCCTCCCCCGGTTTGCTGTCAGCTGAGGATTCCTAAACATTAATATTGTTCTTGGGAAGTTTTACTGCCTCACAGTTAGTGCGCGTTACTTCGCGGTTCGGGTGTTAGAGCGGTGGTGCACACCTGGTCATTGGAGATAGGACATTCTCCATCGGAGTGTGCATGAGGACTTTCGGGCACATAGCACCTTCACATTCGGCTCCCCAATCGTCCACGGCTCTTCTTCTCTTCATCCCCCAGGGCCGCGGTTGGAGTCCTGCTCTCTTATCCGTGCATTGGAGGAGGCGACCAAAAGTCGTCCAGGTCTAAGTCTGGCGGTGGAAATGGCCTACGGTCAACATCCAACGTCCTCTGGGACACCCCTCCTTTAATGAGCTGGACCGAGGTTGCATTCAAAGTGGGGCGGGGAGGCGTCCGCGTCCAAGAAGCAAGATCCAGCGCTGGTGAGATTGAGCGCTTCCTGGATTTCTGGGTCGTTTCCGGGATTGGAAAGGGGTCTGGGAGTCCCACGAAAGGATGATAAATTAGACAAATCATTGCAGAATAGCTCAAAGTAACGTCTAAAGATAAAGAGGGAGTAATACGAAAATACGCGACGTAATAACTACCGTGAATTACCGTTTTTCCTTATTCTTCGTAGTATGAAGCACCGTCTGACTGGTTCCTCGAACGGCTGCCGCGTCGTCGTTGATAACCAGAACCTTCATAGTCGCCGCCAAAGTTGCTACGAGGTTGGCGACGCTTGTACGGTTTAAAGTCATCCCGTCGACGATCTTCGAAAGACCGGCCACCGCGCTCGCCGAACCCCGTCCACTTGTTGTCCCGGCGACCTCTCGGCGTGAACCCTCGATCCCTCGAGCGCTACCTCGCCCTAATCGGCGGCGACTTCTTGTTGAATCCCAACATGCCTTTTCATCCTGTCACCCAATTCGAGAGCTTCCTCGTTGAGACATCCCCGTATACATGTCCTGGAATCGACTCGTACATCCTGGGTTCTGGACAGCTGCAAGTCGTCCTTGACGGCGATGTAGAATCCACCTGTGGCGGCGAACACCTGTCTCCTTTCCGTGGGGCTCTGGCGGTCCAACGTGTCCTTGAGGACGTCGTCCATCTGCTGAAGATGGCCCTGAGCGTCCTTGGGGAAGATCCGTGGGGCTTGTGCGGCGGCTTGGAATCGATCGAATCCGCCACCACGACCCGAGGGTCTCGGAAGAGAAAGGTCGACGCTCCTTAAAGAACGCTTTGGGATCTGAGTCGAACTTGCTTGCGAGAACGAGATTCTCCTCCAAGACTTTATCCACCTGCAACCCGCGGAGGGACATCGACTAGGATACGCCTTTTCGAATGACAGAAGATCCAGATCTCCCCGTCCTGCGGTGTTGCTGCCACATCCAGTTCGGCCAACCCGGTGGATGTACTGGTCGGAGCTTGCGGGGACGCCGAGCTGGATGACGCGGGTCACGTTGGGGTAATCCACACCTCGGGCTGAGACGTCGGACGTGACGAGCAGGGCAGCTCCGGGCTTGTCCTTCCTAAAGTCGTCGCTACGCAGTCTCCTCTGGGTTGAGTAACCCCGCTGTGGGGCTCGTACAAAATTGTCCTCGGTTGGGGGTTCAAGTCTTTCAGCATCTCGGCGAGGAGAGCCGTCATCTTAGCGGTGTTGCAGAAGATCGTCACTTTGGACTCGCTGCGGTTTGGAGCTGGTGTTGGGTGATGAGGTTCGGGATGTGGGGAAGTTGTTGGGATGCGGAGGGGAGTACGGTGACCTATTGGGGGATGTGGGCGTGAACTGGGGGGGTTCGTGCTCCTTGACGCAGTTGATAAACGTGTGGTGCTTGTCCAGCGACTTTCAAGCTATTTCGTAGATTGCGGGGGAGATAATGGCGCTGAATAGAAACGTCTGGCGTTTTGGCATTGGGGGAAGGTCCTTGAGGATAGACTCGATGTCGGCGCGGAGGCCCATGTCGAGCAAAGTATCAGCCTCGTGCAGAACAAGCTAAATGGGAGAGAGGGAAAAGTCAGTATGAGATCCTTTCCAACCTATTGGGAGCAACTCACCGTAGTTATATCGGCTAGCGACTCCACACGATGCCCGGGACGCTATCCAGGACGTCCAGCAGACGACGTGGGGCCGTGCCAACGATGTCCTTCCTCTCTCGCTCGAAATCTTCGAATCTATCGGTCCTTGCTCTCTCCACCCGCGAAGAGGTCGACGCCATGCTGGTGATGCTTGGCCAGCTTCAGGGGCGGGGATTTTGAATGGCGAGTTCGCGGTTGGTGCCAACGTTCTTGTGCGCATAGACTTCTGCGGCATTCCTTACCAGCCTTGTATCTCCTTTCGTGCGAGCGTCTTGCTCTCCTTTTATAGTCGGCGCAACCATCGCGTTCAAGCGCCCTTCAATGGCAGGTTAGGTTCTAGGGCGGGTGGAAGCGGAAATAGAGCTGGGTTTGATTTTTGCTTGGGCTAGGACGAGAACTGGCTTGCATTCACGTGCTGTCGATGGTTCTCGCGATCGTCGCATTCGCAGGCATTGGAGGCGAGTCTCCGAAAGAATGGGGCAAGCAAAGTGCTAGGTTCCGGGGAGACATTAAGGTTTGCATCACGTTGTGTTGATGGTGCATGTATTAGCAGTCGCAGGCATTGGAGGCGAGTAATCGTGGCTTTTTATGCCCGAAAGAATGGGAATGGTGCGTCCGGGGTACTGTATGAATGGTCAAAGAGGGTGTTGTTGGTGGATCGCCAGTTTAGATTGAGATTTAGGCACGCCGTGTATTATTTGTCTCCGTGCCACTTTCGCCTCACAACTCAATCACTTTGGGTCTGCTCCTACCATTTGGGCGTCGCGCCTACGGGACTTGCTTCTTGCAATCATATCGGTACCTAGTCAGAACCACTTGCAATAACCCCCGCCGACGATCTTAGAAATGAGTCCCTCCTGCGAATGAGGCCACGGAGCGTCCTACTTCTTTTGAATATTCGATCCAAAGTCGGTAAAAGGGGATCGGTGGGTACTGGGCTGGTCGCTGAGAGGTAATCTGCTGCTTTGGACGAAGACGGGGGAGACGTCTGGGACCGCCAGGCGTGCACAGTGCCTTACATAGTCGGTGGTGGTTCTGGTTGTCTCGTTCTTCGGTCTCCGCTCCTTCGTGACGATCGAATGCTCGAAAACGTCCAGTCCCGCCGTGAGGTTCGCGAAAGTCCAGCTTCCGAAATCGCATTGGAGGGTGTTCCGCTCGATCGAATCTTGAACTTTGGGAGGCAGCGGCAGGTTCAGAGGTACTCCGTCGCTCAGCCATGGAAGCAAACAAAGGACCTACGCCATATCGGATGATGTCCACCACTGGCACAAGGAGCTTGCAGACCTTGAGCTTTGGAGATGTATTATAGTCCACCATGTAAGCGAAACTTTCCTTGTTTGTTGTGGCCTTCAACACCAGACACCGTGTTGAATCGCTCCGACAACCTCCCTTCCCGATCTGACGTAGGTATCTTAGTCCTTGCGTACATGGCCTGACAACTCCGCAGCTTGATCACTTCACTTGGGTCCCCCCAATGACATAGAGCTTCGTCAACTTTACAAGCAAGGCGGGATGTTGGATGTTCCCCTGACACCCGGACACGCGGTTTTCGCTGTGGGATCACATTGTGGGTAGTCTGGTGGCTCACTTTAGTTCGGATCGCAGCGGATTGCCAGATACTCCCTGTCACGGAAGTCGGTCTCGGTTGTCAGTATACGCGATGTAGCGAACCTGAATTCACACCGCGTAAAGCGAGCACGGCTCTATAACTTCACCCTGCATCGAGTTTTCTTTGTGTGCGATTTCATGGCTCAGGTCTTTGGTAATTATGTTATTATATTCTCTCGAGGTGAATTCGGCTGCTGGGATTAAGGCTTTCGCGATACGGTGGGCATTCCGGAGGAGCCGAAAGCTCGGGTGTGAGGCAAAAGGTACTGTATAAAGAAGGGTCTAAAATCGATAAGAGCCCAAGCTGAGCATGGACATTAAATTAGAAGGTTTCTTAGACACAATAGTCCGGATTCGTGGGGAAGGAAGTCGAGGAGAGGTCGCACTAACCAGAGAAGCCATTATGATGCCAAGAAGCCTGGAGGTAAGGATTCAGGAACTCCCAACCCTTCCCCTCGACTTGATCCGGGCTAGCTCTCGTCTGGGTATTCCCTCCTGCATCATGTAGTTTGTTGAGTATTCGAGTTGTTGGTATTTCACGTTAAAGCGATCAGGTCACTGGAACGAGAAGGCTACATGAAGTCAGACAGCCCTTGTCCGCGGTTAGCACTTAACCCCGCGAAGATACCTAGCAAACCGCAAAAATCCATATGACTGTTCAATTAAGATCTGGTGTTTTCGAGTATTGGAACTGAAGTGTATTACAAGAAAGTCGAGGGAACAACGAACCACGGGCGATGAAAAGTTCTACAAGACAGAATAGAGGCTGGAAAACAACGGGAGAAGGAGGTTCACATCAAGATGGAGTTTAAAAAGACTGGATTGGCCGAGACCTATTAGACGACTAAGTGATAACCTGAACATGATGGCCTTACGGATGGGTGGGTTCCCCTATCATGATGTCTTGTTGAATGAGTACTCACTTCGCTAGCAGTCCTTAAGATAGCAACCTAAGACGGCTATCTGGTCGTAAAACCGTTTCCTACGGGGCCGAAGAAACCTTGGTTCCGGACCACTGGGTTCGGTCGTAAATCTTGAGGGCCTCTACACAATATGACCTCAATCCCGCACGCTTGCTTTGGAGAAGGCATGCTCCCATCAAACATCCCAGAGCCATGAGTTCACCATCGTAGTCGGAAATAGCGACGGAAGTGCTACGTGCTTGAACGAAACGGTTTGCCGCCAATTCGATGCGTCTTTGAAGGGTGTACAAGGTACCAAGGCTGCGCAACGCGGATGCTTCGCCACGGGGGTCGCCCGCTCGGGAGAATAGGGCGCGTGAAAGGGAATAAGAATCCTCGGCCTGGCCGTACTTGCTCTGAAGGAGGAACGCTTTTCCGTGGTCATGGAGAGCCGGTCCGCGAAGAATATCGTCATCACCCGTTTGCCTACATGCGACTCTAGCGTGGAGTGGCGCTGCTAAAGTCACGCTGTATTTTGACCCGGAGCTAAATATCCGCGACAAAAGTGCCAGAGGACGCGCCTGAAGCCTGTCGTGGTCGAGCTGGATACCGATTATAAGAGCTTGATGGAGAGATTCCTCTGCTTCAAGAGAATTGCCTTTCATTAGATAGGTTTCAGCGAGAAAGGCGAGCGTCTGTGCTTGACTGAAGGCAGAACTGGCGCGATTGTATGCTGAAAGAGCTTGGCGGAATAATGAGTGTGCTTCGTCGTATTGATGCCGCTGGCTGAACAGCATTCCTAGGCCTTGAAGGGTGTTCCCAGTTCCCATATCATTGCGAATGAGGGAGAAGATGTGCTGTGCCTTTGTGAGGCATTTCTCGGCCTCTTGGTTCCTAGCTTGAGTGCGGTAGAGGTCTCCGAGACTTTGCAACGCGCTCGCGGTACCCATGTCATTGCCGATCCGAGAGTGAATCTCGTGCGCCTGCTTCAACGCATCCTCCGCCTCCCGACATTTTGACTGAGCGCGGTAGATCTCTCCTAGACCTTCAAACGCGTTCGCGGTACCCACGTCGTTGCCGATGCGAGAGTGAAGGTCGTGCGCTTTCCTGAACACCTCCTCCGCCTCCTGATACCTCGACTGAACGCAATAGATCTCTCCTAGACCATGCAACGCATTGGCGGTACCCACGTCATCGCCGATGCGAGAGTGAATCTCGTGCGCCTTCCTCCACGCCTCCTCCGCCTCCCGATTCCTCGACTGAGCGTGGTAGATCTCTCCCAGACCATCCAACGCATTTGCGATACCCATGTCATTGCCGATGCGAGAGTGAATATCGTGGGCTCTTTTGAACGCCTCCTCCGCCTCCCGATACCTCGACTGAGCGCGGTAGGTCGATCCTAGACCATCCAGCGCGTTTGCGATACCCATGTCATTGCCGATGCGAGAGTGAATCTCGTGCGCCTTCCTGAACGCTTCCTCCGCCTCTCTTTTCCTCGACTGAACGCGGTAGGTGTGTCCCAGACCATCCAACGCATTCGCGGTACCCGCGCCGTTACCGAGGCGAGAGTGAATCTCGTGCGCCTTCCTCAACGCCTCCTCCGCCTCCCGATTCCTCGACTGAGCGCGGTAGATTGATCCCAGATCATTCAACGCGTTCGCGGTACCCGTGACATTGCCGATGCGAGAGTGAATCTCGTGCGCATTCCTCAACGTCTCCTCCGCCTCCCGATACCTTGACTGGGCGCGGTAGACATCTGCCAGACCATGCGACGCATATGCGGTACCTGCGCCATTGCCGATGCGAGAGTGAATCTCGTGCGCCTTTCTGAAGGCCTCCTCCGCCTCCCGATTCCTCGGTAGATCTCTCCCAGACCATGCAACGCATTCGCGGTACCCATACGATTGCCGATGCGAGAGTGAATCTCGTGCGCTTTCCTCAGCGCCTCCTCCGCCTCACCATTCCTCGACTGAGCGCGGTAGATCGATCCCAAACCATCCAACGCATTCGCGGTATCCATGTCATCGCCGATGCGAGCGTGAATCTCGTGCGCCTCCCTGAACGCCTCCTCGGCCTCCCGATACCTCGACTGAGCGCGGTAGATCGATCCCAGAAGAAGCGACGCATTCGCGGTACCCATATCATCGCCGATGCGAGCGTGAATTTCGTGCGCCTTCCTGAACGCCTCCTCCGCCTCCCGATACCTCGACTGATCGCAGTAGATCGATCCCAGACCATTCAACGCGTTCGCGGTACCCATTTCATTGCCGATGCGAGCGTAAATCTCATACGCCTTCCTGGACGCCTCCTCCGCCTCCCGATACTTCGACTGACCGCGGTAGATCTCTCCCAGACCATGCAACGCGGTGGCGGTACCCGTGTTATTGCCGATGTGAGAGTGAATCTCGTGCGCTTTCCTGAATGCCTCCTCCGCCTCTTCCTTCCTCGACTGAGAGCTATAGATACACCCTAGACCAACCCATCCGTTCGCCTCAGTGAGCAAATTTTGCGTTTGAGAGGCAACATTCAAAGCAGCCCGGTAGTATGACTCTGCTTTCTTCCCCTCATCCTGACGCCGATACATCTCGCCTAGCTGCCATAGCAGTTCGGCGGAACGCACCTTCTCATCACCCACTTTAAGAGCTGAAGGTGCAATAGACGGCTGATATAATTCCCAATCAGAAGTTAATCCATTGCTCCTATATCAAGAACTAACCATGAAACCAAGCGTTCGCCGAACCTTAGAAGCACAGGTCCTTTCTGCCGGATTTAATACCCAGCAATCCGACATCAGACCACAAAGTTGGAGGACTTGGGATAGTTGAGCTTGCTCCCGGATCTCTGGTAATTTTCCCGTGATAACGCGCACCACAATTGGCGTTTCTCGCTCAAGCTCTTCAAAGGGTATCTTCCCTGTGACAATCTGCAAACAACCAAACGTATAATCAGACACTCTGTAAAGCATCCTCCTGCCGATAGCGTGCTGACTTCCCAACAAATCCACCCAACAGCCCATATGTCGCTGGGTAAATCTTGAACCTCTTCCTTCAGCACTTCAGGGGCAGTCCATCGGAGGGAGACGCCTGGCCCCGTTAAAGTCAGCTCTAATGAGTTTGAGTCCAATTTGACCTTCGGGGAATTCGAGTCTTTATTGATCTCGGAGTCAGTGGCATGGCAAAGCCCTTCCGACGCATCGCGCTCAATCATATCGGCGTTCGCTTTTCTCCGGGCCGAGCCGAAGTCGGTGATCACCGCATGGTAAGATGAGTTGACCAGGATATTCAACTGAGCGGTAAGTTGATTAGCAGGGGGGCTTCTTGGAAGGAAAATCCCACGAACGCACCGACTTAAGGTCGCCGTGACAGATTGGAGGACGTCTGGTGTGTAAGTACTCCACGCCATTAACCACGTCTTGAATCTAACACGATCATGGTTCAGGAATACTGAGCTTATGATGACGTAATCGGGCTCACAAGGGAGATACGCTCGGGGATGTCCCACTCCCCCGACTGCAGGAATTCTCGAACGTTTCCGTTGGCTTCCCAAGGTAAGACGATCCAAGCATCGCCCTGGTCCACATCCTCGACAAAACCGACCAGTTTAACAATGTTGTTGTGAGAGAGCTCCGCCATTATGTTGAGCTCGTTGACGAACAACTAATAGCCGGCAGTCAGAAAAGCGGGTTTCAAACTTCGAAAGTGCTCCCCGGCACCTTTAAAAACATCTCGGATTGATGGGCGTCCCCGCGGTTCCATTCGAGCTTCTTTATTGCGTATTTGGCTTCAAGGAGATATGTCAAGAACTGTTCTGGGAGCCAGGTCCGAACTTCTTCACGAGGAATGAGAGTTCCAACGAAAACGGTAGCGTGCCCGCCCTTTCCAGCCGGTTTGCTATCCGTCGTTTTGACCCTTCTTGGATCAATTCGTTCAGTGGGTAATTTGTTGAGAATCTCCCGCTACAAGGTCACACTTGAATTGTCACGTCCGCAGTTCATCCATGGGGATCGCTCACCGCTTTGGCATAAGGTTCTGGACGATCCGTGAACCCGGCTGTGAGGTCTTTCTCCATGAGAAGCCGATCCAGAGACACTTGAATGTGGTTGAGAAGGATGCAGCGGCGGGGATCAAGATCGCGGAGGTTCGAATGCTCTGTGGCCAAGAAGATGAGAGCACACGGTCCCTCGACGGTTTACGTCCTCTCAAGACCAAGGCAAAGATATCGGTCAGCTTTTATATTCCAGAGCTAAACATATGGAAGATTTTCACTCCCTTGTTCCATAACTTGATTTCTGCCGCAGAATTTCGTACAGAAGTATCACCGATGTGGTCCAATACCCAAAGCGGTTTGCGCGGCAAACCGCTCTGCTAGACTGGGACCTCGTTTCCTAGACTCCAAGGGGCGATAGTGTTGCCGCTGGTTCGAGAGGAACCGGTTTGAAAACCGGTTCGGTCGGTTCGGTTCTGGTTCGGTTCGGTTCGAAACCAGAACCGCAAACCGACTTTGCTCGGGGGTCGAACTGGTTCAAGAACCGAACCGAACCGGTCCCAAACCGGTTCCTTTGGTACCTAGCCCACATGCCTTAAATGGGAAGGTAGATTACTCTTTTTCGTTCTCATGTGATA
>WSTY01001414.1:0-10636 GCA_019633465.1 Tulasnella sp. 417
TGTGAACTCACTCTGCCCTGTCGTCCCGAGACTGTGAGACAACTCGATCCCTGGTGGAGCTGTCGTCTGTGCTGCTCTTGGACACGACTGGTTGAAATGCCCTTTTTTCACCTTCATCGTCGCTCATGACGTTCAAGCCGGCTGGTCCTGTGGTGGTGGAGGATCCGCGAACGTAAGGAGGGCGCGAGGGACGCTTTCGAGGGGACGTAGGGATTTCGTTGGGATTGCGTGAAGAGCCAGCGGAGGAGGAGGCTTCCTGTTGCTCTTGTTGGACATGCTCAGGGACGGGCATGCTGAACGAACGCGTGGCCCCGCCCAGCTGCATGAGGAGACTCTCGTCACTTGAAAGCGGTAACCGTCGGACATTTACATTTGAGGTGGAAGGATGTCCACTTCCTAAAGACACGGGATAGTTTGCCCCTAAGTGTGAACGGTTGGACGTGGATTGGCGGGAGAGGCTTGGACGCTTCGCATGTTGTCTTGGAGGACTTGTGGGTCGACTTGGAACAGCATCCGACGACGGTGCGGGGACATCGAGATGAAATTGTGACAAGGGCGCTGGTTGCTGTTGTGCCATGGGGGGGCGGGGTTCGGGGCGTGACGGAGAGATGGCTCGTGGGCGGACGGCATCGGGTCGGGGCAAACAGCGTCAACGGGTGCCTGAAATTCGGGAGTCCAATCAGCGTTCTTCTAACCCACACCTCTTTTCTTCATCCCCTTCGACAAAGGCAAGCAACGTCGCAACACTCTTGAAACGCAGGAGTAACGAGCTGACACTTTGCGTTTTACTGCAGCTATTTATTATTACACTTTCCTTAACCCAGTCCTAAAATGGCCACTCCACTACTAAGAACCGCTTTGGTCCGAAGTGCTAAGCGCGTGGCAGCAACCACAAGTCGAGGCCACGCTCGCAGCTTTTCGCAACCTTACCAACGGTCAACCGCACTCCAGCGTCCTATCAACAACGCTAGGCCATTATTCGCTTGGGCTAGGAAACCAACAGCCCCAGAAGCATCAGCAGCCGTATCCGAACACGACCCTTCGGAACTATTTTTCCCCCTGTCCGAGTCACCCTATGAAGACGTACGGGCAAGGAGCAAGCGCATACAGTCCATGGCACCGTGCCCAGTATGCTTGTCGCATCGTGAGCGCAAGCTAGCGGCATTTGAATGCCCAGACTGCGGCTTCCCGTCGCATTGCTGTGAGGAACATTGGGCTAAAGACGCCGAGCACGCCAAGTACTGCGATCGGCTGAGGGAGGCAAACGAGGACGAGCATGATCTTCGCAGTGGACGAAAGATTTCCGAGTTTGAATTCAACAGTACGTTGGAAGTCTCTCCGCATTGATCATTCGCCGAGGTGTTGACCGATTCCTCCGTCCCAACAGCTGTCCAAGAATGGGACGAAGCCGTTTCGTTCGCAAGTTGGGACATGTTTTGGTTCACTCGCGGATTCAAGTCCATCGATTCTGCTCGCTCACGGCGACACGCCACCAAAGCCCTCACGTATCCCATCACCATCCTCTCCGTGCTCCACGAGCACAGCCCGCACACTCTTCGCAACCAACGGATAACAAACGAAGGTGCTCGTTCACTCGCTGCACTTCGGACGAACCTCCACACCACCGCCAATGTTGAGCTTACCGCGATCGAGAAGGCGGAACGGCCACCGATTAGGATATTCATCCTCGGCGCCAGGTCAGAGTCAAACCTGCCGTTAGACCTCTGGCACCAAATCGGCTGTCTCTTCCCCTCATCGGTATTCCACATCTACCTCATCGGTCCGCAAGCATCCATCCCCGCCAACGCCACCCGCTCACCTCCTTCCTCCGACCCCTCATCATCAAAAACGGGCTACGAACCCCCGATCCTCCCCCTCAACTCCACCGTCACCAACACCCGCGATCAATTCAAGAACTACGGTGTCCCCTCATACTCCGTCGCCGCTTCACCAAACGTCCGCATAGTAGGCATCCAAGCGCACTACCACGACGTACACGCGCTCCTCGGCCCCTTCGACCCTTACTCCGACGTCTTCTTCGCCTTCTCACCCGGTTTCGGCTTCCCCTCACCTTCAAGTCCACCGCTCACTCAGATCGCCTCGCCGACGGAGTGGGGCCCAGATCTGCCTATGATCTTGGACACCAAGTGCCCCTTGTTCGTCACGGGCTTCTCCCCTACCGACGTCGAACGGGACGTTCGCGCGTTGGACGGCGTCGAGGGCGTGTCGGGTGAATTCGACTGGGTGTTAACGCCAGGTGTGAACCCGTTCGGAAGCGAGAAATGGGATATCGCCGAATTCGATCCTCGCGTGATGGTCAAGACCAATTGGGGCATCTGGGGTATCAAGGGCAAGAGAAGAGATATCAGGGAAGGTTATGAGGAGTCTGCCATGGAGGTGGAAGAAGATGAGGAGGAAGAGCGCGAGCGGTACATCGGCTCGCCGAGGTATTAAAAAAACCATCTTTAAAGGGCCAGGGCCCATAGCTTTTGTCGTAACCCACTTTTGGTACATTTGTTCTCTTTCCATTTGGGTTTTTTTTTTCTCTCATCTGATTTTTTTTTTCTTTTTTCCTCTCTACGCTACTACGTCGAACATATTGTATGCACACTGACCTGTCGGTACTTAGACTCACTATATATAGATGGTACATCTGGTGAATTAAAAATACACAGTCTCTACCCCCCCCCCCCCTTTTCTTTGTATCGAGTGGTGGTTTGCACGCAGATTTTCAACGAAGCTGTCGCATCGCACAGTGTCTAGGAGAGCACGGCCCTGGAACAATTGCAATTAAAGAAATGATACAAATGATATGGTAGATGCATTGAACATCAACTACTGACTGTAGAGATCGGAGAGAAGGAGCTGGTTAGGGGGGGGGGGGTTTGGATTAGCTAATTCTGCTCGAGCGGCGCTTAAGAACGCCCCAGCCGATCAATACACGACATGCCACGCTGTCTTTTGCCTCCTCCTCAGTTCCACATATATCGCCATTTGTTGGGGGTGGATTATCGCCGACTGTAAAAAGGAAAGGCTGAGAATCAGCTGCTGAACGCGGGCTCTCCGGAAGGCCTACTCCGCACATGACAAGGTAGCCGTCCATTGTGATTTCTGATCGACTCCTACCGTATGATTTATGGTAACACTGTAGCCTAGGCGAAAATCCTTGGCTACCTGCTTAAATATTTCCCAGGGGGCTACGGCTGTAGAACAGTTCCTGAGCTAGCGATTATAGCTGAATCACCCAAACATACTCATTATCAGTTTTTCTTGGTGGATAGATGCAAGAGGTGGAGATATTAGATGAATTCTTTGAGGTTGGAGTAGACGCTTTGGTACACGGGGCTCGTTGCTGACTGAAGCTGGTAGCCTGGATCGAAGCCTGTCCCTCGCTAAATATACCACCGGGTTATAAAACGCCACTTCGGGTAATACGATGTGTATAGGGGTCGTATACGACGTGTGGGTCGATCGGCGGTGTACTTGGAAAAGGGGGGGGGGGTGTAGGTAGTCCTACACTTGAAAGACATAGAGACATCAAGACAAGCGATCGTCGCCCCCAACAACGGAAGCGCAGCAAGCTCAGTGAGCCCGGGAACACCTTTGACGACGCAACGCACAAACGATAAAGGTTGGATGTTGTCTCTCGGGTGGCGAAGCAACAAATGTCGAAGTCTTGACGCCTATTAACCCGATGCCCTAAGCATCGCCCCGCGAGTGTTTGTAATCCCGGGCCTGTTCACTAGTTGCTGCTGTAATGCACACTTTGTTTTTAATTGTGAGCAGCATAACTGAAGAGGGGGGTAGCCTTTTCATGACGTCGGACTCGTAGGATCGAGGATGTGTGGAAGCGCGAATAGTTTGTGGGTGTGGCAAGTGCCGCTGATGTACACCCTTGGGGGGGGGGTAAGAATGGAGAGGGACTTCTCATTAACTACAGCCCGGCTCGATCCAACCCCGGCCGACCTTCAGCAAAACAAAGGCAGGAACGCGGGGCAGGACCTAACCCCCCCCCCCCCCATTTTATCAAGTGGAGTGTGTTCTACACGCAGATTTTGCATCGCACGCTGTCTATTATAGCAGGACCATAAAGCAATTACAATTAAGGAAATATTACGACTAATATAGTATATGCATTGAGCCTAAGTTATCGAGTGTGGAAGGTCGAGAAGAAGGCTCTGGTTGGGGGCTTAGAATTGGCGAATTCTGTCGCGGACGAGCAAGCCCCAGTGATCCAGCACAAAACATGCCAGGTTTTCTTTTGCCTCATCCACGGTTTGGCGCACTGGACTAGTGATGTATTCCGCATAATCCTTGGCTGTCAAAAGAAACGCCGACAATCAGCGGCTGAACGTCATCTCCCCACGAGGCCAATTGATTCCGTACATAACAAGGTAACGACCCATTGTGGCCGCTCATTTAATTCGGCTGTATC
Source organism: Tulasnella sp. 417 (assembly GCA_019633465.1). Lineage (NCBI taxonomy): Eukaryota > Fungi > Basidiomycota > Agaricomycetes > Cantharellales > Tulasnellaceae > Tulasnella > Tulasnella sp. 417. Next base: position 4,436 of record WSTY01001414.1, read on the forward strand.
ATTAACGCAAGTCCTATAGCCTATTCCCTTTACCCGGGCCTCCTTCACAAATTTCCACCAGTACCTGCCTATGGAGGTGTTCATGAGGTAGCGATCATAATTGATCACTCGAACATACCCATTATAAGTTTCTTTTAGTAGATGGCTGCAAGCGGTAGGGATTTTAGATGACCTATTTGAGGCTGGATTGGACGTTTTATTCAACGGGGCCAGTTGCTGAATGAGGATAGTAGTCCCGATCGCCTCGCTACATATACCACAGGTCCATACAATGCCACTTCTGATAATACAATGTGTATGAGAGTCGCATACGACGTGTTGATTGATAGGCGGTGCACTTGAAAACGGGAGGGGGTAGATGGTTCTACACCTGAAAGACATCAAGGCAAGCTATTGTCGCCTTCAACACCGGAAGCGCAGCAAGCTCGCTGAGCCCTGGAATACCGTTGACGACGCAGTCCACGAAACACAGAAGTGAGGTGTTGTCTATCGGGTGGCGAAGCAACGCAAGTCAAAGTCTTGACGGCTATAAACCTGATACACCAACCGTAGCTCCGCAAGAGTTTGTTCTCCCAATAATTCCAGAGCCTGTCCACTGGTTGCTGCGGTAATACACTTTTTTTAATTGTGAACAGCACAACTGAGAGGGAAAGAGAACGATAGCCTTTTCATGACGTCGGACTCGCAGGGTCGAGGATGTGTGGAAGCGCGACCCGCTGTTGGGCGCGGCAAGTGCCGCTGATGTACACCTTTTGGGGGGGGGGGGGTTAAGAGAGTGGAGAGGGAATTCTCATTAACGAGAGCCCGACCCAATCCAACCTCGCTCGATATTCAGCAAAAAAAGGCAAGAACACGGGGTAGGACAGCCTGCTCCGAAAGGGACTCACCTCAAGACCATGCATAGAACGGGCAGCCAAGCAGGGAAAGACGTCTTCCCAGTTCACCCTCCATCCTATCAGCAATTATATCTAATAGAATCTCGGCGTGATTAACCTCGACAGAAGCGTAGCGGTGGGCACGTGAGTATGTCGCTCCCACTACCTTCATGGTGGGGCTTTTTTTTTCAGCCAGATACTGACATCTATTTCCCCTAGTGAAGGTTGGGCGACGGTTTAAATCGATTCCAATCTAAATTCCTCTTTAGACCTCGGTTCCGAGGAGGTTTTGAGCAGTGGAACTTCAATGTCAGAGGTTTAACGGTTGTCTGTCAGGATATTGTCTACCACATCTCTCGTATTTTTGAATTACGCTGACATCATCCGCTCAAGGCACAGCTGGAGATTTAATTGGGGAGGCTAGGATTGAGATTGCAGTAGGTTATAGAGGAACCCTCACTTGACGTTGGACCGGCCAATCGCCCGCCAATGAGCTGCATACTCTTCGAGGCCGCTACACTCTGTTTGTGTACCATGTTTAAGGACTCCAGGAATATTTTGGTTCATGTTCCTGCGCTAGCTTGTCTCAACTGGTTTGCATCATTTTGAAGCCAATGTTTCCAACCTAGGGTGCCCTCGCGTGCCGTATCCGGACTGTCATGCCATCTTTATTCTACCCACTTCTGGTATATTTGATCGGGTAATGCTATTTGGGTTTTATCATCTAATTTTCTTCTTCTCCCTCTGCCATTACGTGGGTCATATTGTGCGCATACTGACCGGTACTTGAACCGTGCACCTGGTGACCTAGAATTCACAAGTCTCTACTCCCCCCACCCCTTTCACGGTCATATGATGACTTGGGGCAAACTCTGATTGGAATGACTTGCGTGGCTGTGGGCCCTCCCTGCTGCGCTTTCTCGAGGGTCTGAAGAAGCGTTGCGTTCGACTGGTAATTCCCGCGTCGGGGACGGCGCGCCGCGTTACGGTGTATTGGAAGCAGGCTCAGCCTCGTGCAATTAATTCCATTTTACGGTTTCCATCCATAATAATTCCGTGGGTTACCGACTAAGTGGCTTTTTCTGTAGTTAAGCCCGTATCAAAGGTTTCGAGCAACACCGTGTTGGGGCCTTCCCGACCCAGCCCAGGTTCCAGCAACCCTTCCCGATGAATCGTCCTTCCACCCTAAAAAAGGCGGTGCTTATCGGCACATGGACGTCTGAGATACTTTTGCGCCGACGTTGTCTCGATCCTTCTTGGAAATAGGGGCTTACCGAATGTGTATTTTGCTCTGGAAGGTCCCCTAACTTTCCTCCTTTGGAATCAATTGTCCCAGTCGCCACGCGATTTATCTCGGCGCGCCAGTCCAAAAGTACCACAGAAATCCCCCCGTGCTTCTTTTCCTCTACAGACTAATGGCGGGTGACAAAGGACCGTTTATGGGTCCTCTCGGTCGGCCTTGCACCATCTATGTCGAGCGCGATTCCGAAGGTACATCTGAAGGGCTGGCTCGAGGCCAGGAACAAACAATCAAGGTAATTATGCATACCCGATACTATAACTCTAGGCATTATTTACTGAATTTTTACACCCCTCCGCGATTAAAGGCAGTAGGTGGCGTTGGTGAGAGATCTTTACTCTTGTTGTGTTTACGGATGTTGGCGGACCTCAACGTTTTGACCCCGACCTGCTACTATCCGCGGCTAGTTACAAAGGAAGCCAACGAAGCAGCGGTAGTCGTAGTGATGAAGCGCACCGAATCAATCGAGCAAAGGATTCGGGAGACCTGTAATTACAGGAAGACAGATTCCATGATTCAAGCTGGTGAGATTCCCTCGCGGTAGACCTCACAGCCCCATTTTCTATAACTCATGGTTTTCATCCCCCCCCCCCTTTGTGCCTTGGAAGTTGTTGGCTGGCGCTGGATCTATGACTGCATCGAAAAATCAGAATTGCAGGGTCCACCCGACTGGGGAGGCCATCTGCTCCGTCCCAAGGAACCCGAGATCACCAGGGACAAAGCCAAAGAGGCAGCTGTCGCAATATTCGGCGATCCTCAGGTCGTTCAAGAACAAGAAGCAGCTGCAGGAGAAGCGGATGCAATGCAGTTGGACCCCGCACCAACCGGTGGGCTGTCTGGAGCAAACCCTCGGAATAACACGCAGGAGGAAGGGTCCAGGGGTCTGTTCTCATTTTCTCCAAGTGATATCATTGCTTCCTACTGACAAAAGTAATTTCCAAGGCCGTCGTATGACTCGCTCGAATAATGCTGAGCCACGGGTGGGAGAGAAAGATCCGAAGGGTCCTGGCTGGGACGAGGTCGACAAGATCCTCGATGACCCTGAACAGACGGGAGTCTTCAGGACCTTTTCGAAGGAAGACTTGCGAGCCCTGGTAAGCTGGATGTTAACCCGCAGAAGCTTGAACCAAACACCTCTTTGGTCTTCGTGCTTATTTCCGTTTGAATTGAACAGATACGCGAACTTCATCAATTGGAGTCTAATACGGAACCGGCTAAAGGTTGGTGGGACGCCTTCACTGCAAGACGCGAAGCGGAGGCTCCCGAGGCTAAGGTCAGTCTCTTTAGCGTGTGTCGCAGGAGGAGGCATTCTTATCATTGTATCTTCGTTTCTGGTTACAGAAACACTCTGCCGACTCTTGGCGCGAGTTTTATCGCAATAGGCGCTTTGTGGTGAACAGATGCGTAACCATTTTACTGTCCGCGAATCCAGGATCCGGTAAGCGAGGAGTAACGATGTTCTTCTGTCGGGTATCCCTGACCTCTCACACCCTGCCTTCAGGTATAAGCTTGAGACCCCTCCGAGACCATTCAGCTACGACAACCTCTCAATACCGTAATCGAAGCCGTTCAGGTGGGCGCAGCTCAAGCAGGGGTGCCCGAGGAAGTAATGGACAGGTAGGCCTTAGCGTTGTTGTCGTATGCATATGAGTGGACGAGCGCTGCGAACTTAAGCCTTTGGCATTTTCAGACACTCGGAGCAACGCCAGGCGCTCTAGTCAACAAGCAATCGTCTGGTAAGCATAGCCGTAATTCCTCCTGGAGTAGCTGGTGCTGATGTTACTTCTGCAGTTCCATCTGGGACAGGACCCCCAAGCCAGCGTCGCAAACCAGGGCGGCCTCGCAAGAACCCCGCTAGCGAGCAAGGGCAATCGCCACAAACACCCCCCCAAGCAAAGAAAAATGGAGTGCGGGATGCTGATCACTTCGGCTGTAGAACATCTTAACTCATGAACTGATTCGTTTCAGATGGTTAGTGGGAGACCTCAGCGATCAAGCTCTCGAATCAGATCCGCAAGCGGAGTACAAGGTAAGCGTGTTGAACAAAATCATGAATACTGTCTCCTTATCGATAATTCTCACACGAAGTGGCATCCGCGGTACCACCCGACCATCATGGCGCGACCGAAGCCTCTCCGTATACGGATTCCGATGCCCTCGCCGCAGTAAGTATGGTTCCCCATACCCACGAGATGCGTTTATCAATTCGATGCGTCCAACACTTTTAGATGCAGTTTTTTTCTGCTTGCAATGATTCAGAACTACTGGATCATGAGCCCCCGTTTCCCCCTGGACGGAAGGACGCGTTTGACGCTCTTATGCGTGGGAGGGTTGGGGCAGACCCAACGGTATATATTTAATCCAATATCCGCATTCCTTAGGAGCAAAATTGACGGATATATGATTTTTAGCGGTCCCCGGAAAGTGAGGGCGACACTTGGACAAGTTGGCTTAAGAATGATTGGGATGTCATATCTACTGGTGCGTCGGTGTTCCAAGACAAGGCCAAGCCCGACATAACAGAAGGTACAGAGTGCGGATCGGAGTGATTGATTCCTGTATCACTTACCAAATTGAATTGCTTGTGGCAACCGATCAGCTCAGAACCGGTTATCCAATCGCAACGGAACTTATACACCTGCAGACTATGATGAAATCGTATGTCCTCCGAAAGTAACTCTCCTGCCTTCGCGCTAACAGACTCCACGACAGGTCGACTTTATTGCGAGCCAGATTCGAGCACGCAAAGTGACCGAAGGAAGCGAGGCAGCTGTCCTGATGCAAAGCTTTATTTGGAAAGCCTTTGCCATTGTTGTAAGAATTTTGAGATGGCGCTCCTAATTACCACCATCCACTGAACATACTGCGCTTACAGTATCAGACCGATCGTTCTTGGAAAGAATGGCAAGATTATTATAGGCATAGGGCAGGCGTCATCAATCAAGCTGCGCGCCGACGAGGCCGGTTGAGGCAGGAAGATGCCCTAGTGGATCAAATGAAGCAACTGTATGCCTCTGGGAGGTACAATTCACCTCCTCCAAGTACGGCTATGAAGCGTCCTCTTGAAGGACCATCAAATGAACAACGGTCCAAACAGCCGAGATTGTGAAGGAGTGTGTCATTGTGTGCTTAAAAGATCGCTGAAGAAGCACCCATGTTTATGTATGCCCTTGTGTTCCGAGCCATCTATCTATCTCCTCCTATCTGAGGCCAACGCTCTTCCTTCTTCTTCTTTGTCTTTCTTCTTTGGACTTTTATCTTGTTTTTATAAATAGATGGTACCAGTCAGAATTCAGGCCGGGATCATCAGGAGAGCCAGAACTTTCTCGATGCCGGGTCAAGCTCCGAGTCAACTTACATAGTAAAATCGCTCAAGGAATCCTACTGCAATCGACACAGACGGTAGGCTGGAGACGGAGTGGTGTGGGAGGCAATAGATCGGCGAAAGGGTCTCGAAACCCAACAGCATGACATCCAAAAGCTCGCCAGCAGTGGCCATTTGGCGAATTCTAGAATATACGATCAAGTAAGCAATGGGGGCTGCTGGCTAAAGAGCAGAAAAACAGAGAATTCGAAGAGAGAAAGCATCCTTGGTATGTAATTATAAATCATAGACCCTTTCTCCCATCCGTTTATGTAAGCCTCCCATGAAAACTCCGTACTAAGCTCTCTTCGAGGGAGAGCGCAGGCCCTTATTGCGAGAGTGATGACCGGTTCTACTTGGCCAGTCTCCGATTCTTGTCGCGGAGGGGGTTTTATGCGGTTTGCCTACCCCTGAACCGTGCCCCTTGTTGCCCTTTCTCAAGCCTGCGGCAGAAGTGCCATGTCAACTTGTAATTCCGTCGTTTGAGGGCTACGTTGTACCGGGAATACGCCTCATGAGCCCGTGCAATCCAAGTGTGGAGAGTACCGAGCAACCTTCCCGCCCCGACTGTGCTCTTTCCAAGAACCAGCTTCGACCCTGAAAACGCTTGTTTCCACCGACAAATGAAGATTTGAGACATTGGCAGCGATGACGTCGCCGGA
>WSTY01001416.1:0-10636 GCA_019633465.1 Tulasnella sp. 417
ACTCTTCCACAACCCTCCCGGCTTTTGCACGGGAGTGGCAAACGCTCGTACACGGAGGAGAGAGTCCTTGCAAGGTACGTAATACCGTACCTTATCTCTTTAACGATCAGATATTTGGCAGGGCTTACTACCCTGGTTGGCATCATCGGGTGTTTGCTACAGAGGACAAATCAGCGGATTTGCCATGCGGCAAAAGCTGAAGAGTGCTGCTGAGGGGATTGAGTCCATCCGATCTCGTGAGGGAGGAGAGCAATAGACCCGTTTGTTTCGTCTTAGACCCTAAGGTCGGAGCGGAGGATGATGAAGAGTGCAAATAGAAGGCCGATGGGCTCGTGTCATTTGAGTAAATACTGTCTGTTTCTATGGTGTTGTCGCTGGCTCCAACATTGAGCATTCTTGGTGGAAATGTAACGGTCATTTAACTCATGTTACGATGGCCACATGTGCGACAGCTCGGTTAATAGGGTACAGCAAAGCGCAATATCTGGACCGCGGGGGGGACAAGTTACAGGCATTCACAAAGGCCTCAGGAAACTAACCCATGAAAGATGAATTCGTAAAGGGTTGCACAGCACTTGAAAAGTATTTTATTACAAGGGAAAGTAGAAAGCGATGTCAGACGCAGGTTAGCCGAGCATTGATCGTGAATCTCAGAAGGTCAGTCAGGTTACTCATCTAGGATCCCTGCGAGCGAGATTGACAAACGCTGTCCGATCAAACGACAACCGATTAGGTAATATGGACCAAGAATCGATATAGAAAGCGAAGCACTCACTGCCGCCTGGCGCTCAAGGCAGGGTCAAGCGGACTTAACGGTCCAGGCCGTGAACGTCCGGCAGGATGCGGAATGACGTCAGGAAGCCGCCTGAACAAAACCCTCCCTCTGTCTTCGCTCAATCTGAGGGTCGGGGACGGACTTGGTTCGGGCGGAAACAGTTACAATGTGCCTGAAAGAATTGACGGCGCAATGGACTTACAGTAGCGGTCCAAGATGGGATTGCTTGAGATGACGTGAAGTGACGTCATACAATGTGCCTGAACATTTTGGGCTGAGAAAACCCTCCCTCTGGCTTCGCTTAATCAGAGGGTCGGGGACTGTTAGGAGACGAATAAAGGAAGGAGCCCGATGGAAGGGATCCAAGGTTTGAATAGAGTCCGTTCCCCGTCATAAGTAAAGAAACCAAATCAGAAGAATCTGGTCGACGGCGCGCAGGTGCTCTGTGAGCTGAAGTTCGGACATCTGGAGCTGGACCCTCTGGATTTCTTGGTCGTCGCCTCTTTCTTGTCCCCTAGCTTCCGTGTCACCGACAACGAAGGAACCACAGGAGTTGATGGAGTTGGAGACTCGACTCAGGGTACACGGTCTTTTCGACGGATCTAGATATATTTGTCGGTATTCTGAGACGACTTGAGGGTCGGGTACCAGATAGTTGTAGTCTGCTTTAACTTGCGATTTAACCGTGCAAGAATATAGATACTTATATCCGAATGCTGAAGAAAGGGACGGAAATGCTGAGGACGTGGGGAGGGGGTAATGTTGACAAGCTGGACGTGGAAACGATGCGTCAACCTTGTAGAAGCACGCAGCCAACTGACTGGACCACAAAAAACGGGTCGTGAATGGCTATTGGCACCGAAGGTGTCGACTGTGTGGCGCGAGGCAGCATGGTTTAGAGATGTGGGTGTATGCGAGGAAGCGAGCGGGACGATGTCGTTGATGAGTGGCTTGGGCCTGGCTGGAAGGCTCTGATGAGAAGCTGCGAGAGACTGACACCAGGTTCTCCAGCTTCGCAGTGCCCGAGGCGTCTGTTGGCTTATTAAGTTGAAGATCTCACTTACTATAACAATGCCTATCAATATTCGGAGAGGAAGACGATGCATAGATTGTGTCAAAACTGGGTCGTTATTTTCACACTTCTCAGGGAACGAATAGATTGTACTCTAACGGCATACAGAACAGAGAGGCGGAGAAAACTAGGTCGAACATGGCCGGCGATATCTGACGTGATCGTGGCGTGCTGAGCGTAAAGCTGAGGTTTCCTAGCGGCGAAGCGCGGATCGTATATCACAGGCGTCGCAAGGGTTCTGCCCTGCATTGGAAACAACATCTATGCGCCGTAACAATATCGAACATCTCCGCAGCACTCAATGCAGTATATTTCAATCCATTCGGTATCGGGCTTCAGCGGCCTCCCCCAAGACGCGAGCTTCATCTGTAGTGAGTCCAATTTGGTTATAGAGTTTAGCAGCTTGGTCATAATGGTGGGCGGCACTACCGTAATCCTTTTGGTCACGATGTACGTCTGCCATAGACTCCAGAGCGAAGGCTGTGCCGTATCGGTCGCCGATGTTGGAAAAACTTTCTCGTGCTTCAGAGAAGAGCTTCATGGCCTGGGTGTACTCGTCGCGAAGCCGATGGACCGCAGCAAGACCAAGAAGAGCATCGGCTCTCCCTCGTTTGTCGCCGATGTCGGTCAGGATTTGTAGGCATTCGGAGTAGAATGTGACGGCCTCGCTGTAATTGTTTCGAAGCCGATGCACTGAAGCGAGACCCCAAAGAGCCTCGGCTCTCCCTCCTCTGTCGCCGGTGTCGGTCCGGATTTGTAGGCATTCGGAGTAGAATGTGACGGCCTCGCTGTACTCGCCTCGAAGCCGATGCACCTCAGCGAGACCGCAAAGAGCGGAAGCTCTCCCTCCTCTGTCGCCGATGTCGGTCCAGATTTGTCGGCATTCGGAGTAGAATGTGACGGCCTCGCTGTAATTGTTTCGAAGCCGATGCACCTCAGCGAGACCCCAAAGGGCGTCGGCTCTCCCTCGTCTGTCCCCGATGTCGGTCCGGATTTGTAGGCATTCCGAGTATAATGTGACGGCCTCGCTGTACTCGTTTCGAAGCCGATGCACCTGGGCGAGCTGTTCCAGCGCTCTGGCCCCTCCTTCACTGTCGGCGATTTCGGTGTACACGTCCAAAGCCTTGGTAAAGTACTCTGATGCGTTAGAGTAATGGCCCTGACTCCGATACATGGATCCAAGTTTCATCATGAGCTCTGGAGGTTGGCTCGTGGGACCTGCTGTATGTGCGGTCCGTGCTGGGTTCGGAACGATCATCGGCTGTCCCCAAAATTAATTCGACAGAGTGCACATGAACACATACTACCATTACTCACCATCCACCCCAATTCTTTTCGACACTCCTCACCAGTCGGCCGCTCTGTTGGATCGATGTTCCAGCAATGCCTTACAAGCGTGCAAAGGGCTTGGATCAACAGCATCCGGGCGTCGCTAGATATGGACGGGAGATCCCCTCGAACGACTCGCTTGATTACGACGGCATCCCCGACACCTTGAAACGGGATGGATTCTGTCATCACCTATTTTGACGTCAACTTATGACACTCGGAGGGTGAAGGTTAGCTTACCTCGTATGCCACGCATCCAAAGGCCCAGATATCGCTAGCAAGGCTAGTGTCTTCCTCGTTCAACAGCTCTGGAGCAGCCCAACGAAGCGTGTACTGGTTGGACGTGAGGGTAATGGTATTGGTCGAAGGGCAGTGCGTTGCTTCGAGTGAGGGTGCGGGTTGGGGTTCTTTGATCGCTCGCTCGCTCTCCTCATTCGCACTTTTGACGCCGGGATGACGAGCGGAGCCAAAGTCGGTAATTACCGCGAGGCAATCTGAGTTGACCAGAATATTAATCTACCGTGGATAAGTCAATGATCTACCGCGTGCACTGTCATCGACGTCACGCAACAACTTACGGATTTGAGGTCCCCATGAACTATCGGGGGCTTTCTGCTGTGGAGATATTCCACTCCTCTAGCCACGTCGTCAATCTTGAATACGTAGTCTCAGAGATCATTCAGGGGAAAGGATTGAGATCGTACCAGCGAGAGTCGCTCAGGGATTTCCCAATTACGCGACGCGATAAAGTCCTTCAAGTTACCGTTGTCCTCCCAGGGGAAGACCAACCAGACCATTCCCTTCGACACGTCTTCGACGAATCCATGGAGCTTGATTATGTTTTCATGAGAAAGCTTGACCAAAAACTCCGCCTTCCTGATCGTCCACTGGCTCGAACTCAGCATCGAGTCTTTGCTCAAACGAAATAGACCGTGCTTACACCCAATATCTGCACTACTTCATCCGGTCTGCCCACCTTCATCTTTTTTACTGCTACGGCCTATACCGTTCGAGGTGGGAGTTTAGCGATAGGTCGGGGAAGCCAAGAGGGCCTGATCCCCACTCGCCTTGGGCTGCCCGGAGATTTCATCATCGGATTCCTCCTCAGATTCATATTCATTTTCGGATTCTTCCTCAGACTCATGTTCATCATCCGATGCTTCCTCCTGTTCTTCAGCGTCTTCATCGGATTCCTCCTCCTGCTCTTCGGCTCCTTCATCACCCTTATCGTGCGCTTCATCGCTACTTCCCTCCGCTTCTTGACGTCCGCCCCTGCCTTCTGAATTTTGAATACTATCGCTGAGCTGGAGCTTTCTTTCCTTCGGCTCCACGGCTTGGTCTTTGGTTCCACCGAGTGAATGCACCAAAAGGCCTCGTGAAACTATCCCATACTTTCCCTCGGAACTGGGGGCGCCTTCCGGAAATTTGATCAAGCCAGGATCGATTCGCCATCGTTCAAGCTTCTCCAGCCTGCGAACCTACCAGAAATGTATTTGGGTGAGTGGTGAAATGGCTCATTAAGAACGGCAAATGCGTACCGTGTTCGCGCTTAGTTGGACTTGACTTCCGGAGCCCCTGTGGCTAGACCGAGACGCGCGAGATGCACCAATTGTATCTGTTGGGTTGTGTTCGTCGTTTTGCATTGCGCCGTTTAATCGTAAAGCAGCTTAAGGGCGAAAAGAGATGGGGCTCGAGTATGGGTTTCGCAGATAGAATGTAACCGAACAGAAAGATAGGTGATGGAGGGGATGAAGGCCAGTGAAGAGTCTGAACGGGCTGCCTCACCACTCGCAAATCGAGTCCCTATATGCCTTTCCCCGGGAGATACGCGAGCGCGAGCGCGAGGCACTGGCTGTGCCTGTAGCAATGCCCATCCTGCGTTTTGGAATGTTCCATAGAAGTCTCGATGAGGAAGCTGAGGTGTTATCGCTTTCCTTAACCCCAATTGGGCACTTCTCACCTGCCGGTGGCAAGCCACACCGCGAGAAAACGCAATCTCACCAGAATCAGATGATGCGATACCCCCAAGAAGGTGAATTTTGCATGGTATCGGCTCTGGTTGTCATTCGCTATCAATGATGCTCGATCGGCTCCAAAACGTGCCGTCGTCCGGGATACGCACGATTCAGCCACACCGTAACAAGATCAAGGAACCTGCGTTTGGTCGGAGTCGTTTCATGTAAAATCTTCAGATAAATTACATCGGCTGGTAGTTTGCACTTGGCAGCTTCGGCTAAGAGGCTGGCAAACGACCTCACAGGGGCAGCGCTGAGAGGAAGGGTTCGGAGCGCTCAAGGACCATTAATATATCTGATAAACAGCACGGTCATCCTGATACAGCAAAGGGACATTTTTCTCGCATCTTGAGCCATGTCTTTGGGCGCGCAGTGGTAGTTGGAATGCTCGTGCTGCGTGTCTGAGGGGCAACCAACAAACGCAAGTCTGTCTGTAGCTACGCACAACATCTGGCACTCGATCATATCTCAACGGTGCACCGCACCTTCGAGAATGACAACACATTCATGGAAGATTACTCCTTATTCTGCATCAAAGTCCGATACGTGTGCTGGGATATGTGCCACAAACCAAATGGCGTTTGGTGGACCTCCGAGGAACATTTGGGGCGTGAGCCTGATGCAATTGATCTCTGGGCGTGTTCTTGACGTCTCCGCAACGAACCAAGTAATGGAAAAGACTCATACACGTGTTTTGCAGAGCATTCGAGAGCGTTTAAGTTTGCGTCGAGCGCGGTGGTTCAATATCCCTCAGTGAGACGAACAAGGGGTTGAGGCTTTCTTGCAGCGCGAATTAATTCGTGAGCCCTCTAGCGGTGAATAAGATACGAGTGTAGTTAGCTTCAATAATGAGTCGCGTCGGCGCCCGGTGCTGCGTTCATCGTCCTGCATCACGGAGTTTAAGGAGAACGGGGCAGTTCGAGGAGCTGACTTTCAAATATGAGCTTCGCAGAGAGCTCGGGAACGCAAGCGAGTAGAAAGATCGAGGACGAAAGGTGGACGACTTCTAGTCGGCAGGAAAGCGGTACGTCCACACCACAAGGCGAGGAAGTAATGGTTGCTCAAGACGAGCTGTCGAAATGTCCCGTTGAATGCACCCTCGAAATCGACAGTACATCTGTGTGAAATTGTCATGCGCTGAACATTATTGCGTAGAGAGAGAGAAGAAAAAAAAAGGAAAAGATAATAAGAGCGGGCCGAACTGGGACTCCAGGGGAAAGAGATAGAGAAAGGAACATGCATGCAGGATGACGGATGGAGATGGCCACAAACAAGACGGATTATCTTAGAGAGATAGAGAAACGATGAAGGAGAAAGAAAGAAAAGGAAAACGAGCGAAAAACGAGGTCTATTGTCTATGGTTGATCAAGAAGATGAATGTAGATGGCGGATAAAGAAGTGGAGGTTAGCCTCTGAGACACCGAAAGGTTTCGATGGCTTCTGGGCGTTTAGTTGCGGCTTTCACGACTCACGTCACTATTAAAAGAAACACATGACCTATCAGTCGCCCGAAGGTCAGACGGTTCAGAACCTAACTCACCGTCCGAAGAGCTTAACCTTCAACCAATCGCTCATCACCAATGTCCTGTTCCTCAACGAGAACAGCGACGAAACGTACGCGCTCCTCCAGAAAAGGAACGTGGCCACACCTCCGGAGGCGAACTACACGCACGCGAAAGGAAAGAAAAATGGTTACATGAGCCTATCTCGGCACAAACGCGAGGACAGGGGGTGAAAGCACTCACGTTTCCGTTGAAGAACGGTAAGTCGGCGATGGCCTTATCCGACCCGATGTACGCCAGGCTTCCCTGGTGGCTGTAGTGGAACGGACGGATCTTGCTGGCTTTGTTGAGCTGCTTCACGACGGACTCGATTTCCTCGGCGTTGTTCTGTGTTTCATGAGGTCTCGGTTAGCTTCGAGTCGAGAGACAGCAATGCCGGGGTGGGGCCGCGCTTACCTTGGCTTTACCCTCGGGTCCCTCTGGCAGACCGCTCCTCTCGCCGCGCAATTCAGCCAGCTTCTTCTCGAGCTCTTCCTTCTTGGCGAGTTGGCCTAGGAGGCGAGCGAGGTATCGGCCTTGTTGGGTGGCGACCTGGGCGGTTGGTGCATAGGACGTAGCAGTGCACTGCGAACAAGACATTTAGCGTCAGCTTTTACGAAACCTCAAAACCGATGGGAGATGGGCACTCACGTCGCCAATAGCGTAAACGTCGTTCACGCCCAACAACCTCAAGTAGTCATCCACCAACAGACCCCTCCTGTTCGTCTGATGCTGTGGCAACTGGGCCATCAAATCCCTCGTAATCGGCCTACTAACGTTGCCCGCAGCCCACACCAACAGACCATACGGCAGTTCCTCAATCTGCCCCTTATCATTCTTCACCACCACAACCTTATCTTTAACTTCCTTGACCATCGTCTTGGTTAACACTTCAATATTCTGCTCCTTAAACGTCGACTCGGTGTACTGGATCAATTCCCTGCTGAACATGGGCAAGACGTTGGGTAAAGCTTCGACGAGGGTGATTTTGAGCTTGTCAGCGAGTTCGGGGTACCACGAGCGCAAGTCATCTTTGATGAAGTCGTGCAGCTCGCCGGAGAATTCGACGCCTGTGGGACCACCGCCGACGACGACTAGAGGGCGAAAAGAGGTTCGGTTTAGACGATGCCGGTCTTTAGCGGCCAACTTTTTGTTGCGAACTCACTCATGTGCATCAAGCGATCGACTTCCGCCTCGCTTTGGTCTGGGAAGGCGGCGGATTCGATGCAGTCCATGACGCGCTCGCGGAGCTTCTCAGCGTCGGGAAGTTCCTTCAAGAAGCAGGAGTGCTATAGAAAGTAAAAATGGCCACAGGCGAAGGAAAGAGACATGACGTCACGGTCATCAGTCCACGCTTAAATTTCGCAAAAGAACCTCGCCCTCGGGGGTTCTACTCACCTCTTTGACACCAGGAATACCGAACGTCTGCGTCTCAGCGCCGACGGCGTAGACCAAGATGTCGTACGGGATGGTCATGTTGTTCACGTCTCCCTTGATGTCGGACAAGTCGGCGATGGTTACTTGTTTATTGTGCGGGTCCACTTTGAGCGCTTCGGCTTCGTAGATGGAGACGCGGCGTTCCTTGTGGCGGGCGACGTAGCGGGTGGATTGGATGATTGAGCGGGCTTCGAGCGTGCCGACCGCTACTGACGGAAGAAGTGGAGTGAAGAGGAAGTAGTTTCTTGGACTGACGAGGACCTATTGCGAGTGCGTGGCAAGTTGAGAAATGAGGTACGAGGTGAAATTAGAGAGAGATTGCAGATTCGACTGAGAGGGAGAGCGACTTACGACGTTGAAATCCTCGGTATCCATGTTCTTAAGCATGCTAGTAGCGGCCCAGCCACTTCCGAGAATAACAACGGTCTTTTTATCCTTATCAAAGGGCTTCTGCCATGCCGGCGGGTGGGTCTCCTTTGTGGCAAAGTACATAAAGGTGGCGGTCGTGCCGAGGACGGTGACCAGGGTGACCCGGCCAAAGGTGGTCAGCGCTCGACGCCATCTCGGCGGTTTTGGGATGGCGCTTTCGGTCTCGATGGAGCGCACGATCCGGGAGGTCGTGAATAGCCTGGAGGATAAAGGTGAGGAGGCGGAGGAGGATGCAGGGCCAGCTGGCAGGGAGCGGGACAATGGCCTGCGAGCGACGGTGTTGAGAGTCCTCCTTGCGGCTGTCCAACGTCGATCGACGTCAGCTAACTCTTCAGCTTTGCTACATCTATCCACCCACCTAGCATTGCGTGAAGGGGAGAGATGGAGGAGGGGGACGGGGGAGAGGGAGAGCGGGTTGAGGAGATAAGGTAACGTTGGGCAAGAGTGGAATCTTTTTGAGAGGGGATGACGGCGTTTGATTTGTTTACGCTTTACGAAAATTCCTGGTTTAGCCTCGCGCCAATGCCCACCCACCCCCTCACTCTCTGCCCCTCGAGCAAGCACAGCCGATTAGTCCGACCGAATCCGCCGGGGTAAAGCCCCCCCATCGCTTTGAGGCGTATGCTCGTTGGGCAGTACATCGGCCTTGGGCATCGTCTCGGCCGCACCGACAACTAGGGACACTTGCACGCGCCTCTCCCTCCCTCCCTTGACGATAGACGCTCGTGAAATGACGCGCGGCGGGTTCAGGAGCAGCTTCTGTACCCGACACAAACATGAAATTCGTTAGCTGGTGATTGTCCACCTTTTCATAGCCTGTAAATTGCCATAAGCAGAACCCTTTGAGCACAGCAACGTTTCGGATATTCACTCTTGCCCGTTTTCACAAGGGATCCATATGCTCTCTCTCTTGACAAACCCATCCCTCTCCTAAGACCCCCACGGATTTCACAAGCACATCGACGTGAAACCTCCGATCCATCCGACATTTGCGAAACACCCTCGTCCGGAGCCCCTCCCCATTTCCACGCGCGGAGCCGGACGGTTTTCCATACTGGGCCATCGTCCTCAATCGAGGCGAGCCCTTCGCTCTTTTATTAATTAACACCCCAACGCCGACTTTTTCTTCTAGTCGATGTCCTGAAACCCTCTAGAAGTTCCCGGCTCCGTGTCTGGTCCGGCAGCTTCTCTCGATGGGGACGAATACCACACCCGGATGCGCACGAAATAGGAAACTTCGTCTTTGTCGACGATCACACTTCCCGAGGCGGAGCTTGTCTCTCAAAAGGTGACGAGGTGAAAAAGGTCGTTCCATTGTCGACCATCCTCCTCTCTTGCTCTCCCAAAGACCTCTTTGAACGACATGGCCTGGTACGCACCGTGAACTCTCGGTTTGTACGACGTTGATAACCGACGGGCTTTTTTCATTAGGTTCAGATTCCGGCTATGTGAGTGGGAAGTGGAGGTGCATTGAGATGCCGGAATTCCCTTCCTCGCAAAAAGGCAGGTCGACGCCACCACGACCTGCGTTTTTTCGTTTCCTCAGCTTCCTCGCGGCTTCTGCACTGAAGAGCGTCGCTTTGAACACCCGCGTGTTTTGCTCGATCGTTGTACCATGCAGTCCGACAAAAAAAGTCTAGCCGATTGTCGGACCGACTTTCCGAACACTTGCTGTAACGGAGACCTCGGTGTAAGCACATGTGAGTGAGTCTTCGCTCCTTCGCGGCTCTAAGTGTCTCGGCCGAGCCCCGCACTCTCTCCCAGCCATCGACTCACACTAAGGTCGCTCGCGTCGTAGGGAACCAGAGGCACAACAAGGGCTTCCCATCTCTACATGAACATCAACTAAAAGAAAGGGACACATCCAAATAAGTCTCGCATTTGCATTCAGATCATTCAAACTCACGTCAAAATCCTGAAAAAGAAGATGGCGTCGACTACCCCAGACATCGTCAAAGTCTCCATCCTCGGCACGGACTCCATCCACTGCGGGTTCCACCTCTCCTCCTACATCGCCTCTACGGTCATCTCCACCTTA
>WSTY01001417.1:0-10623 GCA_019633465.1 Tulasnella sp. 417
TGGAATGCAACCACAGTGAGCCCAGACCTTCCATCATTCACTGCCATATTAAGCCGTTAACCATTGCAAAAAATCTCTTTCAAAAGGCACATTCCCTCTACCCGACATGCTACATGTTCCCAATGCCGCCCGTCACGACCACTTCGGAAAAGCTCTTGACGCCCTTCTCATCCTTTGTTCCATACAACACGACCCGCGAGCCTGGTCTCATCGTCGCATCTGGAACAGGCGAACTGCGATTCTGGGATAGCGTCGATACAGGTCTCGCGGGCGCGGAGAATTTCACTTCTACCCAGCTCGACCTCGTTATGGGCGAGTATGTCACTGGGTTGTATCGCTACGAGGTTCGTATCCTTTCGCCCCGAACCTGTATACATCCCCGTAGCTGAACCTCCTCTCGTCACTAGAACTTGATTCACATCGCCCTTACCTCGAATGGCCGTCTTTTCCGGGTCACCATCACCACTCTGAACGGGAAATCTCAACTCGTTCCAACGCTTTTTGGCGGAGGCGGGACGAGCATGTTTTACCGTGCAACTACAGCGCTTCTTCCATTCTTGGGAGCCCCAACGTCTATTCCCGGTTCAAGTGAAGTCGCCCTGGCTCTTGCTTTCGGCCAGAAACGGAGCAGACCAGGGAAGGATGTTTGGGTGCTGACCCAGAACCAACTCCAGAGATGGTCGCTGCACGTTGATTCTTGGGAACAGGTTCGTCAATTGTATCACTTCTGGACTTGTATCCACCGGCTGACCTCGGTGCACCTTAGCTGGAGCAACAGGTCGACGTCCGTCAACTGATCGGTGCTCATATGGAGCAGGCTGTTGACATTCCCGGTGGGATGCAACGCGCTGCCCGGACGCAGGACTTTGAACTCTTAGATGTTGGCGTAAGGAGGTGCGCAGGTCAATTCTGCCTGCAATTAATACCCATACCTAACCACCGTTTCGCTCCCTTCAGTGATGGCCAAGTTCTGGTTCTCTTTTCATATGCTTCAACTGCATCTACCAACTTCTCCTCGGGAAGCAACACGTATACCTACTGCATAGCCAGAATCGGCGTCAAAGATCCTTCCCGCCCAACGGTACTCGCGCGAGACATATTGGTTTCTGATCTGGTATGTTAGCTTCCCGGTGTTGACGGAATCTCCTCTAATATTTTACCACAGAACCGCGACTCGAGACCAGCCACAGCTCCGAAAATGCTGCTCGTTGACGGTGGCGCTGCAGTTTTGGTTCAATTTGGAGGTGCCATCGTGGTCGCCTCGTTAGGTTTGCGCACACCTTGGCTTTGTTCTGTCGGCGCAAACTAATGCCCCCGTTTCCTCGAATAGGTGCAAGCTTCAGGCAAACCTTGACTCTGAAATCCCAATGGAACCGCACTCTTGGCTTTGGACTGACAAAGACCGACAGCCAAGCTCGTCTATCTGAAATTTCAGCTATCATCGCAGCGAACGGAGTTGTGACAATCAAGATCGACCACGAAAAGATTGAAGACTTCCACGCAGAGTGAGCTCATTGTCCGAAATTGCAATTCCCGTGACAGGCTAACAGGATCACTCTGTCTTTAGCACTCCTACTAATCAGCTTAAGGCTACATTTGAACAAGCTATTTTCTATGGAGCGAGAGAAGAGGTGCGCGAGACTTGAGGACTAGGCTTGGAACATTTCCTTAACTGCTGTCTTGCGCAGAATCCTTTTCTCTTCACCGTTTCCCCAAGCGTTGAAGGGAGCTTCGACCAAGCGGCTTGCGCCGTCAGTAACGAGATTGTGAATTCAAGTAAGTGCTCCTAACCAATGTGAGACCAGGAAGCTGAGACCAAGCCCCACCAGGCTCTGTTCTATTACCGGCCATCTTGGATCAACGCCTCCAACTTTCGAAGCGGATGGAACTTCTTCGAGCGCTCATCCTCTTCATCAACGAGAACGGAGTAGGCGGTCATGTAAGCAGATTCTTTCTCACTCCCGGCCAGAAGCACTCTAACCAGGGGCGGTCCATTGCCAGTTGTCGACCTCCGGAAAGAAGCTCCTGTCCGACGGCGCTGAGAAGATCTTCATGGCATTAACTATATGGCAGCACGTTAACAGCAACACAGAGTGAGACCCCTATTAATCTTCACTTGGGCGCACTCGTCTGAACGCTAAGCCGCAGGTCACGCGCTGTTCTGGAGCAAGCCGTGTTCAGCTTCATGCAGAGGTCCAGCAAAACGTTTGGCGATGATCCCGTCCGCATGTTCTTCCGCACCAAGGTACCGAACCTCCTCGAGTCGGTCTAAAAGACGGTCTTCTAACGTTATTCGGTAGGTTGACGAATTCCAGGTACTCTTCCGCGAGCTGTACGAGCTTGTTCAACCGCAAGCGAGTGGCTCCCGCCGGCAACAGCGCGGTAATCTCCAGGACGTCAATCGAATTATCATTGTAAGCCCTAGTTCTGGATGATGAGATGAAGGACACAATCTCATGCTAGATACCAGCTTGCCTTCGATTCGATGTTGAAACACCGAGAGGAAACTCATGCCCTGTACGGCATTCCCCCGGACGATAGACGCGCGTCACAATGGACCAACGGCCAAACTATTGTGGACATTGTCTCCAATTTATTTGACGCCACGTCTTCGTTTTTGACGGAACAGACCAAAGACGGCCACGCCTCGGGACAAAAGTCTGATCGCATGAATCCAGTTGTGGAGCTTCAAGATCAGCTGAAGCACTTGGCCGAGATGACATTCTGGGTATTTAGTGAGAGGATCGCCCATCTCCAAAGGTGCGTTGCCCGGCAACCACAACTACCGAAAACGAATAGGAATTGATCGATTATGTTTAAGTCTCGCGAATGACACCGGAGACGATCGAGAGCTCCACAGCCTCCGGGAGCGGTTCATCAACGTCCGAAAGCAGATCGCACAGTCTCTTGGTAACGAGTCCCTGCTGGATTCCGTTAGTTCTCGCCGCGCTAACTACTCTTATTTTCAGTAACTCACCACTTCTCAAACATCGCTTTCGGACTGGCACAAAAGTATACCGATTTCCGACTCCTGGCCCATCTGTGCAACGAACCCCAGGCTCTACAGGCACTTGATGGGAGCGCTACGGCAGACGAAATCTGTGAAGCGTATATCACCCAATACCAAGACAAATTTGCCTTCGAGCTTTATCAGTGGTACACTGACAACGGTGCGCATGGCAGATACCAAATTCCTTCAATACAGTTCTCTAAGACTTTGCTTAGGGCAATTGCAAAAGCTCCTGGCTCAGGATCAGGTGCACCCGGAGCTATTACACCGTTATCTAGAGCTTCACCCCAATCCTCGAGTTTCATGGCTCCACTATCTTTCTGCTCAGGACCTTCCAGGTGCGGCGAACGCCTTGGTTGCGACCGCTCAAGAGGATCGTCGGGTTGTCTCAAAAAAGGTATGTTACTTCATTCAGCAGTGCCACCAGTATCTAATTTGTCGCCCGCAGGTCGAATTCGCGTTGGCTAAACTTTGTAACCTCGCCCAAGCGACCGCGGTAGATGAACGAACCAGCCCAGCTTTTGAAGCAGCTGCCAATGGTGCGGTTTATAGCAATCTAACCCCTTCCAATCACTCACCGAATCCACGGCTCAGTTTGTACGAAAGAACTAGAAACGATCAGTACATACGAGGAGCTACGGCGCGAGTTCTTGTACATCGTGGAGCACTTCTCAGGAGCGGAAGCGAATCGTGTCGACCAGCCTGAAGTCATCGCTTCGACAAACCCAAGGTTAAGGGAGGGCACGGCAATTCGATCGGTTGGTTTGCCCGCCAGTCTCCCCCTCCCCCTTTGGCTAATCCAATCCTCCTAGCACTTCAAAAACCTTACCAGGCAGATACTTCAGGGAAAAACATTGGATTTCGAAGATTTAATAGATGTCTTAACACTCAAGCCGCAGGATGAGCAGCTCATCAACGGATTTTGGGATGCCGTTGCAGCACTCAACAAGTCGAAAGTGAGTTACCGGATGTTTCACCATTTTACCCATCTATTCCTGAGCCCGGTTTGTCTTCGAGCAGAACGCACTTCAAGTAGGACGCGTTAAAAGCGCGCTCGCAACGATCTGGCGACGACTGTTGCTCAATGTCGAGTGGGTATCTCTGAACCACTTGGGTTAATCGATTCTGACTGTCCCTCAGCTGGCGGACGGTTCGCCCTGGCCAGGGTATGTATGACAGTGATGTTAGCACAGCATTGCGCGGGACCATTGTATTCCGACTTATGCTACAAATGATCGGCCGACCGGATTGCAAGCACGCATGGCTTCGCCCACAAGATGCTTTATTAATCCCCACGATGCAAGAAATCTCAGCGCGTTTCCCTCAATTCAGCGATGCGCAAGCACAAGCATTATCCCAGGACTATCTCGAAGAACAGGAGAGCCTGCAAGATGCCATAGATTCCTTAGGGTTGGAGGAGCTGTATGACGCGACCTATCGGGAAGTAGAGCTTGCTTCTGAAGGGAGGTAAAATATTGTTGGATTGTATATAGGTGGTATCCAAGGTGTGAAAAAAGCCGGTTCACATCAGACAGAGGGATATCGTCAAAGAAGTGGGAAGAAACTAAGTGGGAAGAAACTCATAACTAGTGACAATGTAAAAAAAGGGGTAGAGAAAGAAAGAAAAAAAGAAACGAAGAGAAGGAGAGAATCCAGATGCGATGCAGCACAAATGAGGTGGAGTTGTAAGTTAAAGTGAAGCAAAGAACAAGGAGAGTGGTGGTGAAAGAATATTCCACAAGCAAGAGAAATCATAATCGTATCTAGAACCGATTGACCGAAGGATCGATCCAGACGACCTATGGGTCAGGGTGTCAGGCAGCCTGTTACGCCGCAGCCTGAACGGCACGCACCCCAGAGTCTTCTGTTGGGGCAGGGGAGGCCGCCTTGAGTCGTGCAGCGGCGGCACTGTTGGTTGAGGTAATGGATTGTTCGCGGACGCGCCTTACACCTCCGGGTGCGGATGGAGAAGACGTTTTGGTATTCCATGCAGGTTTGCGACTCCCCACGCTAGTTGTCGTATCGTCGATTGATGCTGCTGCCGCGCGTCTGGAGCCTGATGCAGACGAAGTTGAGACGCCCCGACGAGCCGATGAACGTAGCGAGTTCGGAAGATCCTCATCGGCCTCAGAGTTCCGCAGTCTGTGGGCAAATTTTGCTCGAGCCGCAGGCTGGGAGTCGGACTTCACGCATGAGGATGAGTAGTTAGGAAGACTGAGGAGACCTGCACCCACCTCTGGGCGGAGATAAGCCGTCGGTGCGAGCGAGCTCCTCTTGCCTGTTGATGGCTGCCTCTGGGCTGCAGCAGCGCGTTGCTGAAGTTTGGCAGCTGCCACTGGATCGACGGTAATCTTGTCAGCGCCCCAGTAGGAGAAGCTCATTTTGCTCTTGCGATCCGAATCGTCTGAGTCGTTTCCATCTTCATCATCGGTTTCGCCACTCTTGACGGGCTCGATTGCTACAATTCCAGACGATCGAGAGCGGCTGATGCTGAAGGAAGAACAAACAATTTTAGTCATGTTCTCTGGTTGATTAGAAGAATACATACTCTTCCATGGACACCATCCCTGGTCGAGATTTTGGCGCGTTTCCAATTACCCACGTCTCGATCTAGTAGTGAATATGGTCAGTACAGAGCAAGAGGCGACCAGCGAGAACCAAGCTTACCTTGAGGAATTTGTACAGATTGCGGGGCTTTAGTTGCGAAGCTCGCCTTCCGGTTGTGGCATATTTCGCCTTGCCCGCGCCTAGATCAGGCATGGAGCTGGCTCGCGAGCCAGAACTGGGACCTGTTGCAAGCGGCAGGCTGGTGGTACCAGTTCTCTGGCAGCGCAGAACGACATCATTGAACCGGACGAGCCACAGGTCGTTCTTCCCGCCCACGCCATTTTTACCCCCTGAGGAACCGAGGACGTCGCTCAATCGCTTGAACGACGCTTTCGCCCGCACATTTTTGCCGGAAGCGGATGCCCCCGAAACTTGGCTCATGGTCATTAATTGCTTGCCTCCAGCTTCGGGGATCGACACGTCTACCCCAATGATCTGCTTCTCCTCAATCAGGACCCGAGAAGGCTTTGGTACCGCGAGGAGCTGACAGCACACCAACATCAGGAAGGCCCAAGATAACGAGAAAAGTGTATCTCCTACCTTCACTTTCTCCAGTCCATCAATCCGCGCGAAGACGTCTCGTGTCTTATCTCTCTCCTCCTTTTGGATTTTCTCATCCTCGATACTTCTCACAATCTTCTCCACCTCGGCGACCATCTCGAGCGTTGCCTCGTATTCAAAGGTCGAGGGGTCGGTGTGGAAGAGAAGATTTTGGAACATTAATGGGTATTTGAGCAACCGTTGGAAAGGTTTAGAAAGCGAGATGGCAAGTCCGGTTTCGCCTTTGTCGGACGCGATTTCTTCGAGACGCTGTAAACGTAATCAGTGAGCGTGGTGCCACGATGATGCTATACGAGGCACATTACCTTGAACAGCCGGCAGACCTTTGCCCAATCGGCGGCTCCTTGGTTTTTAGGTTTTTTGGACGTCTCGGGTGTCAATAGTGCGTTATCGACCTCCTCCAGCGCCTTTTCCAGGTGTAGCACATACGTCGCATACCCTTTAAGGATGTGCGCCTAAGAATTGGGTGGAGCGTTTATCAGTGAGGAGACGCGAACGGATGTGCGGATCATCAGCTCACGTTGGCTACGAATACATCCGCTAAGCTTCTGACGAGAGGGTATTGCTCGTCATAGCGCTTCCTCAACCCCTCGAACAACGTCATATGGCCCTTCAAGCTCTCCTCCAGGACTTCCAGACATACTCGAAGGTCCGGAGGTAGCAAGTGCGTAGGTACGGCTAACCCTTCAATGCCTTCGCTCACCAGCAAGCTTGATGATCCCTCCAGAATCGGAGGCACCTTCGACAGTTTTCGGTTCCCAAACAACTTCGATGCCGTATTCCCCACAGTAGTGGATGAAGCCCATTTCCTCGTATCGGAAGTGCGAACAGACATGCTCGTGGCAGCACCCTCCCGAATCGTCTCCGATCCGTCGACAAGAGACTGGCGGCTGGAGGTAGCAGCTTGCATCCCAGGGTTTCGTGACGGAGGGGGTAAAGACTGATGGGATCTTGAAGGGATAGGCTGTGCGCTGGAACGAGCCGATCCGCCGACCTTGCTCTTCGAACCACTTCCACCTGATTTTCCATACGGTGAGTTTGCACCAGTCATCGGAGGACTCTTCCCTGAGTTCCCGCTCCCTAATCGAACGCGGTCCTTGAAGGCGCCCTTCAAACCCCCTAGATACGGAACACTACTCCCAAGCCGGCCAAGCTTGTCATCGCCATCATCGTCCGCGCTGCCGATGGATTGCGCATCATCCTGCATTCGACCAGCCGACCTAGGCCCTTCACTGGCGGTACGTTGTCTCGAATACCCGACAGTGCCAATTCCAGCGACATTTTCTCCAGGAGGCTTCTGTCCGGGTGTTGGAGATGCTAAGAACCTCGACGCAATGGGTAAATGCTCTATGGATTCCGTCGGTGAGGTTGCTCGGAAGAACGGATCATCTGAAGCGAATGGAGGTGCAGACGACGCATATGGGTGGAGCAAGGGGTCGATGAAGGTCTCTTTGAGTTTGATTAGGTCGGAAACGTATCTGTATGATGAGATGTGGGAGAAATAGTCAGAAACACGTGCATCGATGATAGCGCGGAATGCAAGCGTCGATTGAGTTGGCGCTGAAGAGCAGAGGATTGGAAACCCGGGAAAGAGTAACGATACACGAGGCAGACGGAGGGACCAGAAACATTCGAATGTGAACTGTAACGACGCACCTTTGCTCGCTGGTGACGATTTCCCAGAGCACTTCCTGACGTGTCCTTTCCCGGGGACCCAAGTTACTAACCAAGTCCTCCTCGGCGGCTTCACTCCAGCTGGATGGGGGCTGAATGGTCGTACTCCTTCCGGACAAGTAGCTGTATGGCGTCCCGCTTCGGAATGAGACAGTGGACTGCGCAAAGTCGTTCCGCGATTGACTGCGAGGAGGCGCCGACGAAGGCACTGGGGTGCCAGCCGCACGAGCACCGGAAGGCGATGTGACCCCGCGTAGGCCGGGTGCGGAGGGGGACGATTTTGAGGTGCTGACTTTTGAGGCCAAATTGGTCGTTGATGATCGACCTGAAGGAGTAGTAACAGGAACACCACCCTTTAGTGCCAAACTCGCTGCAGAATCCGTACTCGTATCCAACGCACTTGCGTCCTTAGTAGAACCCGTGATTGATTTGGTGATGGAGTTCGTATGTTGATGACCAGGTGGTGGAGACGTCGGATTGCTCCCTCCGCCATTATCCGAATTGAGATCTGCTACCATATCGGGCAGAGCGGTCGATATGGAAAGACCGCCTGGCGTCGGTGGGGGCGAGATAAAGGCAACTTTCTTAGGCCCTGCCCCACCTGCTGCAGGTGAAGTCGGGTTCTGGGTCTGAGTTGCACCAGATGAACTGCCGGCCATGTAGGACGTATCGTCGGTCGTCATTGAGTTGAGCTGAGACGACGTTGACTGGCTCTGCTTGGACAGAGTACTGCGACCTTGCGAATCCGGATCTCCTCGCGCACGACTACCGCCGACCCTGGGTGTAACCGGGGACGAGGAGACGTTGCTCGAACGATTTCCCTCTTGCGACCTCCTGTTGCTGGACGAGGGTTCGTCTTTGATCATTGACAATGCTATCGGTGAAATGGGAGGTAAAGGTTTCTGCATGGATATATCGAGTTGGGATTGTGGTCTTGAGGAGTTCGAGGTGATGTTGGAAGGGGGGTTGGTGTTGTTGGTCCGGTTGTGAGCAGACAGGGCTCGTGTGATAGCATTCGGCTGCTGGGGACCGCTTGTACGGTCTGAGAGCAAAGCTGGATCTGCAAAGAAATCGTCTCCTTGCTTGAAAGGTGGCGGGATTACTGGTAGCAAAGTCGGTGATGGCTTCTCCAACTGCCGGGCCTCCAAGGGCTTTTCCCGGTCGAGACGGCTCTCCCTGCTGTCCTTTTCCTTGGACCTCAAACGGTGGAGGAACGCCTTCATAGTTGAGATGGGTGACGGGTGGCCAGACTGGACTGGGTGGATAGGTGGGTCGGCGAAAGAAATTGGCTGGTCAAGCGAGAAATGGAAAGGCTTTTGCCGGAGAAATCTCCCGAGTGCGTGGGTGGGTAAATTTGAGAGGAAATTATTATGGTGTACAGGTGAAGAAGTGGGTAGTAGCCGTCGGGCGGGCGGTGGAGGGAAGGGGGGGAAGGAGGGAAGAGGGAGAGGTGGTGGTAGAGACTTGAGACGTTTCGATGATGGCACCGCAAATTGAGAGGGTCACAACGACAAGGTGCAAATTCCCCGCCCCTCCGTCTCCGTCCGGTTGATCCCCGCCCCTCCCCGCCATCCTCCACGACCGAGAGCGCTCGAGCTCGCAACGGCTTGGGGATCCTCGCCGCCCAGCAACGTCCACGTCGGATGGGCTCGCCTTTTTTTCGCCAGTCCACCTTGCGATCAGGACCACGTGATCATTCCCTCGGCTTCTTCCTTTCAGCGCCTACTCTGCGTCTTTGATGTCCCTCAACTACGTTCTACGCAACTCGTCGATGTCTTTCTATCTATGCACGCATCCGCGATCTTCTAGAAGTCAAGTCTCATGCATCTGGCAGACATATTAGGTAGCCAAGATTCACACCCCCTGCCACGCCCGGGCCTGGTCCACGCCCCTCGCCGGCACAATGTCGCCTAGCCCCCGACATGAGCGTCCACGCTAGAATCCAAACTCAGAACTCTTATTTTCGCTCATCATATTCCACTGGAAGCTTTCTGACAATGATCTCGAAGGGAACACCCCACACTTGATCATTTACCCATTCGAGTTATCGTTCTGCATGCAGCTCGTATGGGGAAACAACTTCCTTTAGCTCAGACTATCTTACCCCTGTCAGGCCCATCGAACCTTCCTATACTGAACCTCGTGTGTACCACGTTGCATCAAAAAGCGCGAGGCGTGGCCACGACCTCTGGAACAACCGCCCAAAGGAGAACGCAGCAGCGCGTGAACACAGCAAAGCCAAAATAACAGCATCTTCGCCACACGCACGTCCCGCCCCCTCCGCCGCCATCGTCCGAAGCGTTCGGTCTCATCGGAATGCTCGCGCATTTGCTCATTGAGAACAGCTGCGGGGGGTAGTCGTGAACCCCGACCAACAAAGGGCTCTTCTAAGGGAATGTTACTCGGATAATCTGGCGACCCACTCCATGCGTAACCTCCCAAACGATCCCTGCCTCCCCACCTTCCTCTTCAACCGCCCGAGCAAACTCCTTAACACCGCCTCCGACGCCAAAATACAGCACTTTCGCAGCGACCAGGATCAAAGGCGGAATCTGCCGCGACCTCCTTACGTTGTCCCAACTTCGCTTCATCACTGCTATTAGAGATGGTACGCTCGTTGTGTTGTATATGGTCTCCGAGGTCAATATACAACCTATTTCGGACAGGCTGGGTGTGAAAACGAAGTTGGACCATGCTCCAGAGATAAAGCGGAGGGTGATGTTGTGAAGGCGCAGTGAGGCTTTGAATGATTCGAGTAACCCCTCATCAAT
>WSTY01001418.1:0-10623 GCA_019633465.1 Tulasnella sp. 417
TGTTGGAGTCTTTCGTCACCGTCTTCTTCTCTTCGCTGCGCAACCCCCCCTCCCCCCACCACGACCGTTTAACGGTCAAAGCTCTTTCCTCTGTACTTTCCTTTGCTACTGTACCATACAAACGACCTCGACCTCTTTCTGAAAGCAGGCGATAAGATTGCAACGTGACACACCCTTGGTTTGTTTGTTGCTGCAGCCAATCAACGGTCCAACTCCAAATACGACATTGGCGCGGCTGATTTCCCTTTTCTCGCCTCACCATCGCACCCTCAAGCCTCGTTGCAGACTCTGCTGCAGCTGCCTATCATGGACGGAGAAGCAGAAGCAGAAGCGGGTCTCGGTCCATACCCTCCATCAGCACTGCCTACGATAACACCAGCACCTCGGCATGCCGGGCACGGCGTACTGCATCAAGCTCGCCCTCGCCACTTGTCCGAGGAAAGCGTCTCCTCAGTCAGTCTGGAATCTCTCTCGTCCATCTTGAGCGTTGCTTCCGAATCAGGGGATCTCCTGGGCTCGCTATCAAATTCCGCAACTGACGCACTAGGGTCGGCAACCAACTCTTTTCCCTTAACTGCACTTTTACCCACTTCTGCCTTTACGACCTTGACGACCATCCCTCTCACGATCTCCTTCGCCTCTTCAACGATTTTAACGTCGACTACGAGCCTCGCCACGGTCGTAACAACGCTTTCAAGCGGAGTTTCCCCCCCAACGACGTCTTCGATCTCGCCTGTAGGACCAGAAGCCTCACAAGGCATGGCAAATCAAGCCTCTAGCGCCCAAGGAGCCGTTTGCGCTGGACATGGGCTGGATAGCAGTGCAGAAGGTGGGCAGGTCCCAGTCGTCCTGGGCGAGAACTAAAAGTAACTGAGCCCGGATGCGACATATTTGCAGGTGTTCTCGGCACGCTCGTCATAACCAGCTTCGTCGGCTTGTTGATCTGGGTAAGCTGTCCTCCTCCCCCTCTGCGCGTGCCAAAGAATCCAGACTGAACTGGTCGTGCCGTCGTCCTCCAGCTCATCTTCGCGATCCTCCGACCCAGACTCCCGCAGTTGTACGCCGTTCGTGAATGGTTTCTCCGTCCAGAGTAAGTTCTCGTCCATCATTGCCGCGAGTGGCTTGCGGGGTCGGCATCGTCGAGCTGACCTCCGTACAACACTGCATTTCATATAGTCTTCGTCCACCCCACCTCGGTCGCGGTCTCTTCGCGTTCTTACACCCACACGTTCCCCTGGTCCCATCACTCCCTTCCGATATGTCAACTCTCGGGCAATCCGCTGCGGGAGATGCAAGACTGTTCCCTTCCGATGAAGAACTCACTCAAAGAACGTTATGGGTCGCGTTCCTCATCGCTCTGGGATGGACCATCTTGGGTATAGCGGGTGCTTTGCCGTTGTACATTTCGTCGACGCCCTGCCTCGCGAACTCTTCCCCGACCCTCATGCAAGGCAGCGCCTACTCGACGCTCACCGACTTGTCCCTCCTTCGGTTGCTCAAGATGTTGGACAACAACACAGTTACGACGTCCAGCCATCTTCCCGGTCGTTCAAAACGCGCTATTATCGATGGTGTCGACCAAACATCCAATGCCGAAGGACGTCTGATCGCCCTCGCCGTCCTGCTCATCGTCATCGGCATCTTGCCCGTCATGTGGAAGCTATTCAAGGAGTTCAACAAAGTCGTCGCGCACCGATGGAGATGGCTGGAACTGAGATGCGGAGGCATTGAAATGGGCTGGCTTAGCATCCGTGAAGCACCTGGGTTCGCTGGATGGAGTGAAGGGAGGGTCAAGGAGTTCTTCCAAAAGAACGGATTAAGCACCGGATTGGA
Organism: Tulasnella sp. 417; assembly: GCA_019633465.1. Lineage (NCBI taxonomy): Eukaryota > Fungi > Basidiomycota > Agaricomycetes > Cantharellales > Tulasnellaceae > Tulasnella > Tulasnella sp. 417. Next base: position 1,834 of record WSTY01001418.1, read on the forward strand.
TAGGGCAAAGACACCGAAAGGACCTCAAAGAGATGCACGGAACGCTTCTGGGGAGGGGCCCGCAGTGGATGAAAGTGGGCGGCCAGAAGTCGATGTGCAGGGAGTCTACACAGTCCCGTAAGTCGATTTCCTGGCCGTTAATCTACTCTCCCAAGTCCTGACCATTTCTGCGTTATTTTACTCTTTGCAGCGATGTCTCTGAATTGTCTGAACTCATCGCCGAGAGGGATCGAGTCTTGAACGATCTGGAGGTAGCAGAAGCCAAGTACATTGCATCGTTCCGCCTCACGACACCCGATCACGCCGACTATCAACCAGAACCCGAGCAGAGTATACGAAGGAGAACGCTGAGCTTCACCAGAAGCTTGGGTCGTCGATCTGTGAGTTCCCATTCTTCCCGCTTCTATCCCGATTGAGAGCTGACGACGCGTTGCAGCACCGCTCAAGGGGTTCTGGTGCCCAGTCTCCAACTCCTACGTCGTATCTTGCACCAAAGTCGTATTACAAGTTGAAGAACGTGGATACCGTTACCGACAAAGAGTACAAGGATTTCGGGAGCATGCACTCGGGCTACCCAGCTCCGGCCGAGGAAGCGAGCCCTAGCACTCGACCGCCACTTTTCCCGGGTGCATCCGGCTCCCGCTTCCAAGAGATGTCGGGGGATGGGATCCGCTTTATGCCACCGGGTTATCCATCACCGAGCACGGATTCGGGCCATCGAGCTCCGGGACCGAACCACGCTGCTCCCGGCATGGCTACGGATGAATTCGGTCGGCCTATCAGGAACACTCAAACCAGCTCGGACCATGGACCAGCTAGAGCGTCGAGTGGAATTTCGCCTCAGCCATCTCCCGACTCGCCCACTGCAGATACCAGCAAGCATCCTTTCCCAGCTCCGGCCGCGGACTCAGCCCCAGCCCCGGTCGCGGACCCAGCCCCTGCCGGCGACTTCCTGAGTCCAGCGGTCCAACCTACTTCTGAAGAGGAACAGAACCTTCCTGCGGTTTATCGCGAGATTAGTCAAGCGAGGACGAGGCTGAAAGTGCTCAACGCCCAAATCAACGACCTTCAGCAGGACGGGTTCAATAACATCGCGGACGGGTTTAAGATTAAAGGATGGTTGATCTTTGGTCGAGGAATCCGGTACATCCCTGGCATCGAGATGATTGAGGGCAGGAGCAAGGAGGATGTGCGTTGGGCTGAGCTGCAGCAGAATCGCGGAGCTGCGAAGGGGCTTGTGTGGTGGCTTTTGGTTGCTGCGATTGGTATCTGCCTCGCTGGTGCTTGTAAGTCGTACTTTTTCCCATACAACTGGTCCAGATTTGGCTGACCATAACATCTCGCGTAGTGCTTCCCATTGTCGGTCTTGCATTTGCAGGAGCCCCGAACTTTGCCGAGCACGTGCGTTTCTTGAGGCCCCTCGCCAGGTCCGACAACCACAACTTTGGAGTTGCGGTTGCGACTGCTCTGGTTCCAGCGGTTTCCGCCAGTTTGGTCATCGCCTTAGCAGTCTACTTAATCCACTGTACGTTCCGACATTTCCCGCCCTCCCCCCCAATCCTCTTGACTTACGTTCGCTGTTCCAGACTCCTCAAGGTTCAATGGCAAACCATCGGTCTCGACGATGCGCTTGACCGCCTTCAAGGGGGTCTTTGCGGTCACTGTTCTGATTTGCGGTATCTGGCTTGTGGCATTGGGAGGTATTCTCTTTGCCACAGATGCGTACTTCGACGGCCAACGTCGAAAAGAACGTGCAGTCTCCGAAGGCGCGATCTACATTGCCGTCCTCTTGATGTTGATCACAATCAACCTGGCCATCATCGCACCCGGGCTTTTAATGCTCCAACCTCGGAGGCTGTGGAAGATGTGGAAAGCTCAGAACTCGGCTGTCACACCAAGGCAGCGATTCCGAGGTATGTTTGCTCGTACAACCACAGCACAAGCTGGGTATTGATATTCTATTTAGCTTTATACCCTAGATCTTACAACCCTACATTCGGACTCGGATGCTGCATCCTGGCAGTCGTCTTCGCTTGCGCCTTCTCCATCATCTTCCCACTCATCGGTCCTCCCGTGGTTCTTCTACTCATCCTCAGCTTGGTCGCCCACCGCTACCTGGTCGGATATGTGTACGCGCGGGCGGGCGTCGGCCAAACCGGAGGACTTTTGCATATCTGGTTGCTTCGCCGGTTTGGAACTCTGGTCGCGCTCCAGCCGCTTCTCTTCGGGCTTGTCGTCCTTTCGAGGCGCCAGTGGGTTCTTGGAGGTGTTCTTATTGGTGTCGCCGTAGCCATAGTCGTTACCGTCGAGGCCTATGCCTATCACAAGACTCGCTTGGCACCGAGGAGGAAACTTGCGGCAACGACTCGCGATGCCCTCAACCGGTTCCAGGAGACCGCTCGACGCAGAGGTGCTCGCCCGCGCTCTGCCAAAGAGGAGGAAATCACGAGCAGTGGCTCGGCTCCCACAGTAAGGCGACCACGAACGTCGATGGCATCCATTCTGGACATGATCTCGCTCACTCTGGCAGTCATGCCTTCTTCCACCCGAAGGAGGGGACCTGTACCTCTAGGTATGTCTATACGCACCTGATATAAGCCACATATCTAAAGTTAATTTTTCTAGACACGGAAGGCATGGATGACCTAGTCTCAACGGAACGTGCGGCAAGAACGCGTCCGGGCGCCTTGCCTCGAGTTGCTTTCAAAGACAGGGCTGAGGAGACAGCCGGTATGCTTTATCCTCCGGAACTCTTGGCTCCAACCCCGATCATCTGGCTCCCCAACGATCCCAACGGAGTTGGTCGATCTGAAGCGTACGACCTGACAAGATACCACGGCCTTGAAGTAACTCTCGACTACATCAATGAGCGCCGCTCCAGCACCGATTCCCAAAGCAGAAGACTGTCCTCCCTAGGCCAGGCTCGTGCTCCAACGCCTCGATAACGGACCACTAATTTACGACGATCTAGACATTTTTTTCTTCGAGTTACGGTTTTCTATTTTGCTGTCAGGACCTTTCACGTATCTTCTGGACTGTATACCTTTATATTACCCCGTGCATAGTACTGTACAGATACCATTCTAGTATTGATTTTGCGTTTGGTTGTATTGACCGAGGCCGATGACGTCGCGTGTGGCCTTCTGACTTGGATGGGAAAGGATATCTCGCACAGTAGCTTCCGCTGGGACCCGGCTAATCACAACCACCAAGTCTATACAACGCCAAAAGCCACCCTCGACCAGCAATGCCACCTCTTAGGGTCGGGTACGTCCGCGAACACTTTGCGTCGCCATTGCTTCAGTATGCGGAAGACGACGGCGGGAAGACCTTTACTCTCGTGAGCTGCCCAGGAGGGACGGGCCAGATCATCAAAGCGTTGGAAGACGACCAAGTGGACGTCGTGATGTGAGAAGGCTCCGATAAACCTAACTACAGATTGGCTGACCTCACGCGGTAGAGCCCTGACAGATGGACTGATCGCTGGTATTGCCAAAGGGAAGCCTTACAAGCTTGTTGGAAGTTACGTCTCCACTCCCCTGAACTGGGCAATTGTCACGGGGAAAGATTCCAAGCATAATTCTCGGGCTGATCTAAAAGGCACTACGTTTGGGATTTCGCGTTTTGGAAGGTCAGCTCCCTCAACACGGTAGCAGTAGGCGCCCTGAATTCACATGCATCGTTGAGCAGCGGAAGTGAGTTGATGGTCAAGCTCATGGCTCGTCAGGAGAGGTGGGTCAAAGGAGATGGAGAGGAGTTGGAGGATATCGATTTCAAGGGTACGCCCTAGCAGCGCCCATCCTCGCATCGAAATAAGGTGGTGAGACTGACTGCCTTGTTCCTGGAGTAGTTTGCAACAACATCGACGGACTTGTGCAAGCTGTAAATGACGGTACTTGCTCAGCTTTCCTCTGGGAATGGTGCGTCTCACCACGCTATCGTCTGCTGCGTGAGCTCCCCCGGACTTATGACCACTGATGGATGCTCTAGGTTCACGACGAAGCCATGGGTAGACCGGGGAGAAGTCCGATTCGTAAGTGGTTGTGATCTGGCACATTGTTCGGTGCTGCAACGATTATGGGATCCAGATCGGTTCAGTCCCAACTCCTTGGCCCTCATGGATGATCGCCGCCCACACCTCGCCTGAGCGATGCCCGAGGGATAATGTCATCAACTTCGCCGCCACACTTACTAGTTATGTCAACGACTTCGACTCGGAGGCATCCCGCAAAGTGAAAGACGTGGAATTCATCAAGAAGCAGTTTGGGTATCCAGAAGAGGACATCAAGGCTTGGCTCGAGACGGTGGGCTACCCAACTGATTGCACAAAAATCGATGGTTCGATGCTTGTTCGGACGTTGAGGTAAGTCATTCTTCACATCCTCCAGCAGTGACGGGGCCTCGTACATTGACCACTCCTCAGTATTTTGGAGGCGACTGGAGCCATCGTTCGTCCTCCTAGTGGATTCGACCCAGAGGATCTTACAAACATTGAGACCGTCCGCGTGGAGTAGTCAGGGGTGTATCCATAATCAAACTAGGAAAATTGAAACATGTCTCGTGAAGGAAACTTGTGATTCCAGACATTTAATAGCCTTTCGTTCCGTATTTTGCAATCCAAAGGCCATGGAACGTCATTCCGAGCACGGAAATGAGGTTCGTCAAACTGCTAATTCCATGAAGAGCACCAAACTTCTTGGTAATGGCCTTCATCTCATCCGACGCCTGAAAGTTGGACGCAGTTAGGTAAACCTTGGCCACTACTGAGAGAAAACAGGAACTCAACAGTAGGATCATTATATGATTTACCCTCGGCACGTTCGAGCTTATGACGCTGAAACATAAGTCTGAAGAATACGCGGGGGATCTGGTCAGCCCGTGATGCTTTGCGGAACAGGGTTCGCCCGAGGTCGTTACCTTGTAGTCAAAGGCCCTAGATAGAACCAATTCAGCGCTTGCATCGAGCCGACAACGACCAGGGTCCAAGCCTGAGCAACATCCGCCAAACCAGGGCGGCTGAAGTTCGGCACAACATCTGGGTGATTGAACACCCAGGATGCCAGCAAGGCAGCAGTGATGCTTGTCGAGACTCCAAAGTATACAGGGAAAATACGTGCTTGAAGGTTTCCGAATTGCTGTCGGGCTAAGGAACCCACAATACAATATCAGTTGAATTACGTATTAAGTTTATTTTGCAAATGCTGGGGCATACGGAGTGTCTTGAATTGAATAATACCTGATTTGGGTACCAAAAGTTGAGCTTATAACCCAGTTTAGACTGTGGATGCTACGAACCACCGATAAAGGTATGGAATATTGCTAGAAAACAGACACCGGTTAGCGGGGCCCCTCGTAACATAAAAGGCGTTCCCCTTACTCATGCCATATTCAAACGAGAAACCAAGTTGGTACATGCCGGGTCCATTGAAGAGGGACTTGACTAAATCAAAAGAGAGTGCTTGATATCGTGACATTGGAGGAGCAGAGTTCAGGGGTTGGACGTGGTGGAGGGAGTTGGCAGAAGCTCAGCGGACCCTGTCCGCATTCTCCCGTCGCGATCGTCACAGTCCAAATCATCATCTATCAACAATTAACTACAACAACTACAAAACCCGACTAAAATTGATACGAGATGAAGCCTGCCCGGAAATCGCTAGAACGCCAGACGCTCTAAGCCGCGAGATCTCGAGAGCGCTCTTTCGCTCTTCGTGACGTGCGGTTTAAGGACAGGATGGAGCTCCTGACATGGTCCAAGTTACCATTTGACAAAGCACTAACGAGGATTGAACATGTTAGCCAAGGCTGTGAATAGGTCAAACACTGGGTTACTCACTTTGCCATATCGGTAAGGAACTTGGCCCGCGCCTCCGTCGGAAGGGGTGCTGGCAGCTGTTGCACCGCAGGAGGTAGCCATGTAGCGAGTTCCGCTCCCCATCCACCAGCAAGTAGACGGAACAACGATGCGACTAAATGAACCGAGTCTTCTGGGAAAGTCGTGACCAGACCGCTCAGGAGCAGTCCCACGAATTGGAATCCGTTTACGCTAACGGTTTGTCGTATGGCGGCAGCGTATTGAGCATACTTGGCCGGTTGAGCTGCTGACTGCGTCATGCTTTCATGCCCTAAAATCATCCATAGGAGGTCTAAAGCTGGGTAGATGATGTCAGGATGAACGAGAGTGAGGGCCGTCAAGACGGCTTGGAAGGATGACGGGAAGGATGGCGAAAGCAGGACATAATCAGGACAGAAAGTCAACATCTGAATTAGTAGGTGTAAGTAATCCTCGATCACTGCAAGAGATCTGAAGTTAGCGAATAAACCTGACATGCGATATATCGGAATGGACTTACCGTCTGGGATGTCGGACGGGGACTGGACTTTTAGCACCGCAAATGTCTGAGCACTGGACTGTTCCAAGGTTTCCTTCAATGCTAGTTGCAGTGCAGGATCTGATGAGGTGCCATAATACGCCACGACCTTTCCTTGAAGCCATAGGAAGCTCGAGAAACCGGTGCTTTGATATGCTCCGCCTACCCGTCGCAGCAAGCTGGGGGCAAGAGCGGCCGCAGTGTTCCCAAAGAATTGCATCCCTTGTTTGATGACACGGCATACCCTTTCACTGATGAAGTACGCGTTGCCGTACTTGGCGATGAGTGCATCTAGGACTGCATACACTTCCGTGGCGGTGTCTTTACACGCTGCTGGCAATTCTTCACCGAAAGACTGAATCACCACTAACATGGTTTCTAAGAGCTCGAGTGCATCTGAAGGAGCCTAGCTGTTAGATTCTACCTCGATTAGGGAATATGTCATTAACACTCACCTGCGACGTTCGTGAGCTCTTCCTTTTCGGCGGCCGGCTTTGAGACGATTCCGTGAATGTGCGAGATGAGGTCCAGAGCGAAAAGACGAAGCGTCTGTCCGGCATCCTCCATGGGCATTGACGTGATAACATAGGCAATGGCTTCATACACCTGCAACCGATCATCTTGCAGGAGCTTAGAGCCCATGGACTGGACAAAGGTGTGGAGCTGAGGAATGTAAGGCACCAAATGCTAGATGATCATGACAGAGTAGTTAGCCCGAAGTCCTTTTGGCTAATTTCATGTTCGCAACGTACCTGTCGGCAGTCCTTGCACATATATTTCATCGCCTGGCCAGATGCCGCAGCGACCTCTTGGTCGGGGTCATCGAACCCGGCCGAGATATAGGTTAACTGGAACGGAATGTACGTAGGGTGTCTGTCCGTCCATTCTGTATAACGAGATATGACCATGATGGCAGCGTAGCGAACTCGGGGATGGGAAGGGAGTTGGGGAATGAGATCCATGATCTTCGGAAGGATCTCGTCGTCATCCGGATTCACCTCTGCTCCCATCGACCGCATGGAGAACAATGGAGCCTCGATATCCTGCCACGATACTGGCTGACCAGCCGACCCCTTTGCCAAAGCTTGCGTGATCATCTCGTACGTGGTCAACAGACAGCCGTCGGTTCCGAGGACGTAGCAGCAGTCCTTCAACGTATCACCCATGATATGTCGGAATCCCCTAAACTCGTCACGCTCTTGGGGAGACATGCCCTCCGGGTTGGCAGGGAAGTGAAGATGCTTGATGATCACTCCCATAAGAGCGCGATACGCGTCCAGGAATGGTTTGGGAACATCGGGTTTCTTGCCGATGCTCTGGGCGAGGCGGAACCAGAAATGGAAGGTAATGGGAACGATATCGAGGTCATGGTATGCAGCACACTCCCCTATGGCCTCGACAAGTGGGAAGAATGTCTCCGGGTGTTGAAGGATCAGAAGGCGGTACGTCTCTCCAGCTTCTGTGAAGAGCCGGCAGTATCCTCGAACTTTGTCCGCGTCGTCGGCTTGCAGTGCTGCGGATAGCACAGGCCGCAGGGCTACAAGTCGTGGAATGAGAGCTTGGATGATATCCATATTCTCGTGGATCTCCTGCGTCTCGTGAATGAGGCCGCATAATACGTCGATCGCCGGCTCGAACAGCTCGTCGTGCACGAGACCACTGAACGTAACTTGGAAAAGAGGCGTAGCTGCGATCATATTGGGTGTAACCTCGCCAGTTTGCAGCCAGCTACGAAGGCACTTGAAGACTTGCGCCTGCACGGCGGGGGTAATGCCTAAAAGGTAATTCCGTCAGCACACGGAGTTCGAGGAATGTGTCGATCATGACCCACCCTCAGCTTGACTGTACATCGTGAGTAGCTTCAGCACTTCCGGGCCATTCGCAGTAAGCAACTGAGCCTCTTGAGCTCGGAATTCCTCCGTCTGAAAACACTGTCCTTCAGCCAATTCACTCGAGCGCGAGCGTCGCGGAGAGGCACGCACCGACATAGGTATCCTGGTATTCCCTGCAACCTCTTCCGGGAGCACAGTCAGGAACAACAATAACGCAGGTACGGTCGCAGGGTTTTGTCCTAATGCGTTTATCAGGTCCAACACGGGATTATCCCAGTCCTTCATTTGCAGTGCAAGACCTGACAACGCCAGGCACAGCTGAATGAGAACAGGCCTCGGCCCATTTGCGTACTTCTGAATTGCGGCGATTAAAGTATCTCGTAAGCCGGCTCTTTGAGACGCGTCCAGTTGATGGAGATCGTGGGTGACCTTTTTTTAAATCGAGAAGAAAGAAGGTGGAAGAGGTTTGACTCGGTTAGGGCCGCGGGACGACGGACGAAGGGCGAAAGAGGGCGCCGTAAGGAACCTGGGATCCACCTTTGCGCGGAATGTTTGAGCTGCGAACGTCCTTCCTGCGTCTGGGGTGTCGG
>WSTY01001419.1:0-10615 GCA_019633465.1 Tulasnella sp. 417
CGATTGTTGTACAACAATGATAAGGCAGAGGAAGCTTGCAATGAGTCGCTGATAATTTACACACGAATTGGGAACACTATCGGCCGAGCAAATGCGTTGGTCAACCTCGGAGAAGTCCACCAGTCGCGAGGGAATCTTACCAAAGCAGAGGAATCTTTTACCGAAGCACTTGCCGCGTATCCGAACATCGATGAGAGTCTTGGACGAGGGAACGCATTCTACCTACTCGGAGAGACATACCAGGCGCAATCCAATTATGCTCAAGCAGAGGAAGCTTTCAACCAAGCATTGACCATCTTCACAGCCATCGGGGATAGCCTTGGCCGGGGGAACGCATTTAAGGGGCTTGGATATCTCCATCAAGAGCAGTTCAATCACTCGAATGCCGAAGAGCATTTCAACCAAGCACTCGACATCTTCACTAGCATCGCGCACAGCCGTGGCCGAGCGGATGCATTCGAAGGACTCGGAACGACGCACCTGGCACGAGCCAACTACCCCGGCGCCGAAGAAGCGTTCAATCAAGCACTGGCCATATACACGGCAATCGGGGAGAGTTGGGGCCGAACAAACGCATTGATCGGGCTCGGTGAAGCCCTACTCCGTCAAGGTCGCTATTCCGAAGCAAAATCTCTCCTTCATGATGCAGCTGAAGTCTCAAACCACATCGGTTACAAATGGGCCCAAGATCGTTCCGGCGAACTTCTTGCCGAAGTTTCCGAAACGGAGGAATCAACCACCGAGGCGGGACCCTGAGCTTTTGACGGCAACCTACAGACTACTCCAGAAATCCCTTTCTCCCATTAAGCCCTATTTGAATATCTTTGTCGTGTGTTTGCTACTCGTTCGATACTCGCTTTCGCTTTTCTTTTATGCTATTGTCCCACCGGTATTCTTACGGCTGGTTGCAAAAAGCTAGTCCAAACAAACGCGCGCGGAGAGGTTCGAATTCCCCCTTCAACCAGTGGAGGTCCTCAGAGCGAGGGATTGGAGCCTCAGCCCAGCAAAGCTTAAACCCCCAATACTCTTCAACGCATGGTACAAAGTAGAGGTGGGGTACTTTAAATTTGAGTGAATTCCTCAGACTTTGAAGATGGCCGCTGACCGTCGGGACCGACGCGTCGGTCCACAAGAGAATGTCAGGGTCCCAACTACCACTCCACCCATCAAAATCAGCGCCTCTACTACGGGGGAACTCCAGATTACATCCAAGTAGCAAATCACGTGTTCTTGGAACGAGAGCTTATTGAACACTTTGCTTTATCGATGACTTTGGCATGGACATCTGCTCAGAATTGTGCTGCAATGTACAATGCATCTCCTGAGATGCGAGATTCCGAGTATCGCAATCAGCCATTCAAGTCTGCACTCCGAAGCGAGCATGTCTCCGACGGATTTACCCTCCTCAGTCTTTTTGAAGACAGAGCCGAAAATCCTTCTATTGGAAAGCTGCGCCTACCAGACTCAGGTGACCAGCGGTTTCGCCTCCTAGAGGCCATGCAGGAGCGGAACTTTCGGATGCAAACAGTTGGTCAACCGGAACTTCGCCATTACTGTAACAAATGTATGGAAATTGTTCTCGACGACAATGGAAAGCCAACAAGTGAGTTTTACTTTTTAAAAATCCATTCTAGGCATCGCTGATGACAATACCATAGAAAAAATACATCCAGTTGTCATGGACGGAGTCACGATTGGACACCCCTGTTGTGCGGATCATGGCTGCCGGCAGGCGCTTGAAAGTCCCAAGGATCGGTTCTGCAAGTTACACAAGAGTCGCGATAACGAATGTATCGTTGTCAGCTGCAGCGAGCAGCAAGAGAATGGGTTTCGGACATGCGCCATTCCCGAACATCGAGAGAAGGAAGCCCACCTCCAAGCTCAGAACAAGGCGATGTTCCAATTGAAAAACCGACTTGAGCGACTACAAGTAGCCCAACTAAAGAGTTCAATGCCAGTTGGGGAGTCAGATGACGAGGAATCTGACGAGGAACCAGCCTCGGCAGGAGAGGGGGTGGTCTCAAGCGATCCGAATGTTCGGGGGAAGAGCAGAGGGAAGAAGAAAATCCGAGCGTTGATGGGACGAATGCATTCTCATAACGAACAGCTGATGGTGCGCCCTTGTGGGATTATTATTGGTCGAAGTACATGCTTCGGTGCCGAATCACCTGAACAGGTTGTTGTAAGTACAATTTGAGTTAGCTTGGTCGCTTGGCGGATACTGATCAATCCTCCTTGCTCCTGGTTACTAGGCATTCATTAAGCGCCTCTTCCATGCACCTGGGTCCGAACCTGAGTTCATATTCTATGATAATAACTGTACGCTGGCAAAAACCATCAGGGGCGACCAGTTCTTTGCCAAGATCGGATTACCAGTTGACGTTTTTCACTTCAAGACCAAACACAAAGAGACAGATATCTTCTGTCAGACCTACTGCAATCCGGCTTCATTCCCTGAGCTTATGGATGGCGATAAATGGAGGTTTAACTCATCGGTGGCGGAGCAGACTAACGTATGGTTTGGTGGATTCCACTCCATATGTCGGGAAATGCAGGTTGATCGGTATAACTTTTTTCTGGACGAGATGATCAGGCGAAAGAACCGGTTGATCGTTGAGAAACTCCGATCCAGTGGGGCGGAACCTAGCTACGCAATCTTTTAATGACCTTTCATCTGTAACAGAGAGTACGCTTGTTTCTATGGGCAATCATCCATTCACATTATAATCGTACAATAATACCGAGGACAATAATACTATGTAAATTAGGGAAGCTAATCGTACACTCCAAAGCGTACACTCTACTCCAACTCGCCAAACTCGAAGACCTTAACGTTCCGTTTCTTTACAGTAGACGGACCAGCACCCGTTCCAAAGATATCCGTCCACTTTGCATCCGTCTTGAGCCACGCTTCCAAGGCATTCTGTTGCGGTTTAGTGCCCTCGATGGCAAATGACTCCCAGGTGGCCTTCACCAAATAAAATCTCCCCGAAGTCCACCGTTCTGCATTAGGGAAGGCAGCTTCAAAACGATGGCGGATGGTGATCCCACTCCCCCGACGTGCCCGCCCCTTATTAGTCAGAGCAAGCATCCCATCGTGAATCTCCCTGACAGTATAGTCATCGGGCCAGTTTCGCTTAGGCTCAGAGTTGTCAGACCCACCCAACTCGGGGTTCCCAACTCCGCTAGGCACCGACGAGTTGGCAGTCGATGAACTAGTAATCGAGGAGCTACCGACGGAGGGGCTAGCCACGGAAGAGCCACCCGAAGTTGCGACAGAGGGAGCAGGGGTTAGCCCGGGTCCAGGCTCGGTGGATGATTCCGCGGTCGCAAAGGCAAACCGGGAGGTGATCCAGTTATATCGGGAGTCGATATTGGGCAGGTTGAGAGGCGTAACCTTTGGCCTAGGGCGGGGTCGGGGGCCGGTGGGAGATGGAGCGGCCGTTGGTATTGTGGAAAGGAAGCTTGAGGCTCCTCCAAAACCGGGGTCCATAGCGAGAGTGAGGAGCTCGTCGAAGCGAAGTAGTGGGTCTTCATAGGCGACCACTGGTCCCGCCTCTCGGAAGAAGAGGAAGCTACCAGGCTTCACTCTATGTCGCTCTCGAGGTGATCGGTGGCACCACATCCCACCGAGATAGGCGAGGATGAAGGTGGTCTTGGGATCGAAGCCAACCGTAGCGCACAGGTCCACATCGTCGGAAAACGTGTACTCCGTCCCAGCATGCACCACTCGCTCAAAGAGGTAAGGTGCAACGCCAAGCTTAGCTCTCCAAAAGACGATATTGATGCTCACTCCCTCCTTGATATGCGAGCGAAACTGGGCTTCGTACAGCATCTGCTGCGCTTTGGCGGACTGTTGTGCTGCGATAACATCGGCCCAGTCACCGGGGAGCTCTCTAGCATAGCGTTTGACTTCAAGGAAGGTGGGTCCTACTTCAAGGGGTGATGCGGTTGGACGAGGGAACGGGTTTTCAAGCGAAGGCTTGACAGTTGAGGTGGTGATGTCATGAAGAGAACGAGGATTTGCCGGATTGGGGGAGGAAGGGTGAGGCGCCGCATCGAGGAATGAACCTGACGAGGGAGGGATCGACGGCATGGACGGGAGAGATGGACCCTGGAAGAGGACAGGCGGCGGATGTCCTGGTGTTGTACCGCTGAGCAGCTTTCCCTTTTCTCGCTTATGTACTGAGCAGTGGGAGCGGCCAGTCTTGATACAGTCTTGGAGACACATCTTGTTGGCACAAGCGATGTTGCGGTTGCGCTTGTTGCCTGTCGAACACGGCTGAGCCAAGCATGGAAGAGTGGTTCCAGAGGGGATAACCGCTGCTGAAGTCGAGGTCGAAGGGGCAGGCTTGGGTGGGTCGGTGTAGTAATCGGTGAACCTCCAGTATCTGCAGGCGACGTTCTGGCACTATCAGCGGAATAACGCCACGGTTAGTCTTTAGTCGACGCCGAAAAGCTCAGGATTTACGTACCCGAATGTACAATCGCTTTTTCTGAGAATGCCACTTCGGCTTTGTGAGCCCACCAGATAGGCCGCAGTCGGGGCATTTGCCGTTGTGCTTTGAATGCCAATGCAGAGCATCGTCGGGATACTTGGGATCTTGATCGTAGATGCGTGTCTTGACTTTGTTCTTGCTGTGACTAGAGTTGGACGAGACCGAGCGATTGGATTCTGGGGTCGATGGAATGGAGGAGTCAAGATCTGAGGACGGGTACTGAGGCTGAGGCGGAGGGGGCACGGCCGGCGTGCCACCGGGGAAATGGATGAAGTCGGGAGAAAGGAAGGACGGGGTACTGGAGGGGATTAAGTGGGACATTGTAGTCGGGGTGGAAGCTGTGTGGATCGGGTTTGAGAGTTCAGTTGAGATGCGGGGAGGAGTGTTTGAAGAATGAAAGTCGGCGGGTGAGCGATAGAAGTACTGGTGGTGTTGCATGGACGACCCCAAGACAGCCCCATCTTGAACTGGTACTTGTCTTGTTTATTGACCATTCTTCCGTATTCAGTAGAGTCAAGTCAGTTGGGCGAAGAACGTAGATAATTTAATCGTTGTTGTTTATTTAGAAGTGGTGTCTGGGACGTGTCGGTGGTTGAGAGTGAAATGGATTTGGCGACGGGGTTAACGGATGATGTAGCGAGTAGCCGGGCGGCGTCTTGGAAAGATTTCACGAAAAGTTTCCGCCGTGCGCGGGTTTCCTGCAACTACCAACATCGGACCACCGACGACCATGCTCCACCCGCCCAAGCCCACATCAGCGACTGATGTACCTAAACATGGAATTCGAGCACGTGGCAGCAGAACAACCATCAGGTTCGTTTTTGCGTTGCGTTTTCGACCGTCTGAACTCATCGCACCACGACCTGCGACACTCAGCCCCAACATTCACCCCTCGGCATAACTACCTTGCCGCAGATGACGGCACGTCCGACCTGCACATTCGGGCACCGTCTCGCCAATCCAACCGAACGCCGTGCTCTTGCCTGAGGGACGTTGGAACAGGAGCTTCATGGGGGCAACAATCGTTGGGAGATGCAGTACGTGAGGGACTAGGATCGAGTTTGTGATGCGCATATGCCCGCTGTCGGGGTGTCGGCATCAGCGTCGTCTCTGTCAAAGACGCCAACCAGCGATGTCGTGAGGAGGATCGACGAGGAAAATGAGACTATGACACTGCCCTCGTCGTCGCCGGCGGTGCTCAAAAGTCGAAGGGGGAGCGGTACCAAACTTGAGGATGAACCCTAAGCTGGTCCTTCCACTCTGGCGGCGAGCAAGGGTAAGCTGTTCTTTGTGACTGCGCTCGCAAGGCTTTTCGCTCATCCTGACGCTAGGTTAGGGGACGTAGGACCTGGATCAAGTAGCGTTGGAACGTCTCGAAGCTTAGTCACCCACATCCGCTCCTTCTCCATCTTCATCGTTTTCCTCAACGTCAATTCGTCACCACTCCCCCTCACCTACCTATTTCATCATGCTTGACTCTTCCGTCTCCCTCGGAGCCTTCACCCCCACCCTGTCAAGACTGGTCGGAGTGTTCAGATTAACAAGCGCCGAACAGCTGTTTAGAACGTCTCCAAGCAGGAAGTTACGTTGGGCTACAATTGGTGAAGCTTGAAGGGAGCTCGAGTGGCGGGGAAGAAAAAATGACTCGAAGCCTTACCCATAGGGAGCTTGGACCAGTTCCACCCCCGCGGCGGCATCGTCCGGCTCTTCAAGCGGCCGCTGTTCAACGTCTTCGCCGACCCTCTCCCATCCTCCGACGGGGACGACGATGTATTTGGTACAGCCCTGCAAAACCTACGGATTGGCGCCCCGCGTGGATGGCCAAGGAGCAAGCGTGGGTCCGGGCGAGATACGACCCAGTCAACTTGAAGGGGGGGGGGGGGGAAGCTGCGTATGTTCGTGGGCGTTGCCGGTTCGTTAGGATGTTGAGCGAGTTGAGCCAGAGTCAAGATGTACGTTTGGTGGGGCGCGTCTACTATTGTGGGGACGGGTGTTGACGTTTTCCTTGGCCAGGTCACTGATGTGGTTCGAGGGGCTCCAGGACGTTGATGCCGTTTAGGTTCTCTTCGTCGACGTCTACCGCCGCTATGGTATCCGTCAGCTTGCTGTAACATCTGCAGCCCGCATCGCTCTGGTCGGATTCAGCTCGAATGACATGTCTCCGCCGGACCACTAGCGCACCTACGGCCTCCCTCGGCCGATTGAACCCCACGAACAGGCGCTCGTACAAACCCACCGCGTCGAAGGTACTCGTTAACTAGATAAATCACAGCACCGATTCATTCGGCGAACGGTCCGAAGTTCCTGGGGGTGCGGTTTGACAGTAAGTATATTCCTGGAGATGGTTCTGTCTTGCCAGATACATCCTACTCTTCCGCCCCCACCCGAGGAGACTGCCTCTGCCAAAGCAAAACGCCTTCCTCGGTTGAGGAAGCTCATCAAAAAGATCATCCTTCGAAACTCGTTCAAAAAGCGGGGGAGAGCTGATGTAGCTCATTGAACGAAGGGGAGTGAAGAGCCATGTGCCTGAAGGCTTCAATCGCCGCAGAGCTCTTAGTTTGAATGGATAGTTCTCGCTTGGAGTTGGTTTTGGTTTCGCTTTTTCCTTGCTGTTTATTGCTGTTGTGTAATTTTCGAGTTGGCTTTGTCGCTTGGTGACTAAATTATCTATTCATCAATGACCAATACATAGAAGGGGGGGCTCTAAATAGATCTTATCGGCCGGTTCGACTAAACAGGTCATACCATACAAGTGGAGATTCGCAGAGTCGTGCCTAAGAACTTAGGTGTGGGTGGATGTCCGAATTTGGACAACGGACTTAGCCATCTACGCCGAAATCAAGCCGATCCCCCATCTCACGTTCGTGATATCGACTGACAGTGGATCCTTGCCATTTCCTCCTCGCACGAGAGCCATCGCCGCAGTTTTCAGATTCTCGATTCGAGGCAAGACAGTCGAATACACTAACCTAGTTTCCCACCACGCTTCGTGCTGAACGTCCCGCAAACGCACCATGTCGAACCCTTCACCAGCGCAGCCCGTCGAGACCGAGGCGCATGCGAATGATGCGGACCCACAATGCCAAACACAGTCCTTGGAATCGAAGCTCGAAGCCGTGGACTTGAGCGATGCAGAGTCGAGTACGGAGTCCCAAGAGCCCAGGCGAAAAAAGCTTGGTGGGGTGAGTACCAAGGGGATTCTTCGGAACCACATCTTCCTCACATTTCGTTACATTCAGCGAAATCTCCTCAAAAGACTAAACAAGAGACGTTTACAAGTCACCAGAATCAATTTCACTATCGGTGGCAATCAAGCCGGCAAGGGGGGCCACGGCGAGGTTGTCGTAGCCACCCTCATTTCAGACGATGATACCTCATCGGAGTCGGCGAATCAGATAGCCGTTAAGAAATTTGTATTCGGTGATAATATTGATGAAGAAAAATTTCTGCGAGTACGTCTGTTCCACCTCGGGGAACGTTTTGTTGGTCTGACTCAACCACCCAGACCTTCGCAAATGAGCTGCATGTATTGGACGGCCTGGACCACCCCAACATCATCAAACTCGTTGGGTTCGTAGAAGACATTGATAATCGTATAGCGTGGCTTGTATTTCCTTGGGAAGCCAATGGCAACGTTCGAGAATTCCTTCTTTCCGGGAAATGGGAGTTGCCCGAAAGGGTCTCGTTGGTACGTCCTAGTCTTGTTCGTCATTGAATCAAATTTCAGTATATGATATGATACGATCTCAGATCAAGGATGTGGCATACGGACTCGAGTACCTCCACACTCGTCAGCCACCTGTCCGTCACGGAGACCTGAAATCTGTGAGGACCTTTGACGCCTCTCATAGAATCTATCTGCTCACGGACTACGCCGCCAGCTCAACATCCTTGTCAACTCGGACCATCGATCCGTTATTACGGATTTTGGCTCGGCGCGCATCCAGACCGAGGCACGCGGATTCGAAACTACCAGTAGTTTACCTCGTCGCCAAATCCACCCTCACCTCACTGACGATGACGCCGGGTGCCCAGAGGTTACCGTCACGATGACCAATGCTCAGTTGACGCTAACAGGCCCAAGTTGGTCCTTCCGATGGGCAGCGCCGGAGATTCTGAACGAAGAGGAGCCATGCTTAGCGAGTGATGTATGGGCCCTAGGTTGGATCGCATGGGAGGTACGCGGCGAGCTTAGCCGGACTCAACGATTCTCTCATCGACGGAACCATTGCTCTTTATCCCAGATTGTGACGGACAACTATCCATTCCCCGAAGCCAAAACAAACAAGTTGATTACTGTTAAGGTTATTAAGGGGCTACTACCTTCGCTGTATAACGACGACCAACTCTCGCAAATCGGCCGACTCTGCGATGTAATGGCAAAATGTTGGAAGCCTGAGGCCAATGAGCGACCATCTGCAGCCGAGTGTCGCAGTAATCTTCAATGGGTTGTAAGTTGATTGTTAGAAAGGTGGGCTATATGAGGACTGACTTTACATCGCGGCAGCCTTCGAGCATTCCTAGAACAAGAAGCGACGGATCATCCGATATCCGGTCCGCCGCCTTGTTATTGGAAATGAGCGAAGTTAATCGCCTCCAGAGCAAGTGTAATGAGGCTCTAAAGCTCTGTGACGAAGCATACGCAATCGCTCGATCCGCTGGAGACGAGCAAACGATGGCACGTGCTTTATACTTGAGCGTCAACAACCACCGACTACTGTACAACGATGATAAGGCAGAGGAAGCTTGCAACGAGTCACTGGCAATTTACACCAGCATCGGAGACAATCTTGGGCGAGCGAATGCGTTGTTCAGCCTCGGAGAAGTCCACCAGGCGCGAGAAAATCATAGCAAAGCAGAGGAATCTTTTACAGAAGCACTGGCCGCGTATACGAGCATCGATCATAGCCTTGGCCGAGGGAACATACTTTGGCGACTCGGACAGACATACCAGGCGCAATCCAAGTATGCCCAAGCAGAGGAATCTTTCAACCAAGCATTGGCCATCTTAACAGCCATCGGGGATAGTCTTGGCCGGGCGAACATTTTTTTTGGGCTTGGATATCTCCATCACGAGCAATCCAATCACTCCAATGCAGAAGAGCATTTCAACCAGGCACTCGACATCTACACCAGCATCGCGGACAGCCGTGGCCGAGCGGATGCATTTGAAGGACTCGGTAGGACGCACCGGGCACGCGCCAACTACCCCGACGCTGAACAAGCGTTCAATCAAGCACTGGTCATATACACGGCAATCGGGGAGAGTTGGGGCCGAACAACCGCATTGATCGGGCTCGGTGAAGCCCTACTCCGTCAAGGTCGCTATTCCGAAGCAAAATCTCTCCTTCATGATGCAGCTGAAGTCTCAAACCACATCGGTTACGAATGGGCCCAAGATCGTTCCGGCGAACTTCTTGCGGAAGTTTCCGAAACGGAGGAATCAACCACCGAGGCGGGACCCTGAGCTTTTGACGGCAACCAACAAACTACTCTAGAAATCCTTTTCTCCCATTAACCCCTATTTGAATATCTTTGCCATGTGTTTGCTACTCATTCGTCTTTACGATACTCGCTTTCGCTTTTCTTTTCTGGTCCCACCGGTATTCTTACGGCTGGTTGCAAAAAGCGAGTCCAAACAAACGCGCAGGTCGAATTTCCCCCTTCAACCAGCGGAGCTCCTCAGAGCGAGAGATTGGAGCTTCAGCCCAGCAAAGCTTCAACCTCCCAATACTCTCCAACCCGTGGTAAAAAGTAGAGGTGGGGTACTGTGAATTCCTCAGACTTTGGGGGACCTTCGAAGATCGCTGACTCGGACCGTCGGGACCGACGCGTCGGTCCACAATAAAATGTCAGGGTCCCAACTACCGACATCGCTGTCCGCCAACGACCACGCCCCTCTTCCAGCCCAACCCCGTCAGAGACTGATATTTCTAAACATGGAATTCGAGCACATGACAGCAGAACAACCATCACCTCCGTTTTCGCCGACCGTCTCAACTCATCGCACCTCGACCCACAACGGTCGGCCTCAACACTCACCTTGCCACAGACGACGGCGCGTCCAACCTACATTCGGGCACCGTCTTGCCGACCCAACCGAACGCGGTGCTCTT
>WSTY01001420.1:0-10606 GCA_019633465.1 Tulasnella sp. 417
GCCTCGAGGACGGCGTTGACGGTCGAAGACGAAGTGCAGTTCTAAGGGTCCCGGGTCGCGCTTCAGCCCGGGTTCGGGTACGCAAGCAGCACGAAATAAGCTTACGATAGCCTATGTAACAATTCCGCGAAATCAGCTCAGTGTCTTTTTAAACATGGAGAGGTAAACTCCACTCACAGGAATGGCAAACTATGCACAGCCAGCGCGGGTGTGGCGGGCAATCCCCAACATAGCAATCAGCATCCCCTGGCCACAGTAACCAATCAAAAGGCCCTTTCATGTACCTTATTCTTCCTTGCGTATTCGAACAGCTTCACGACGTTCTGGCCAGTCAAAACACCGGTCTAATCACATTTCCAAGTCACAGCAGGCAAAACAGCCAGTCAGTCCAGATTGTTATCTTATCTCAGTTCCCAACCCTGAACGGGCAGCCCTGGGACGCGAAATGAAGCCTCGACTTACGGGGATACCTTCCTCGAGAAGACCCATGATATGCAAATAGTCACGATACGAGTGGATGAAGAAGAAGTAAAAGGTGAAGGGAGAGGGGGGGAGGGAGCTTTGGATGATTGATGTGAGGAGAGAGCCTAATCGATAAATATACCAGCCGTCGGATCCCCAAGTTCCCATGTGATAGGAAACGGAGTCCTCGGACGAAATCGCCCAACAGACTCCCTCCCGTCGCCTCTCCGGCCGACCTTGGACTCTCCCGCCCACACGATTCTCCCTACTCACACCGAAAGACTTTTTTGTTCCCAACGCCCCACACACGCGCGCCCGGGTCCGTCGGCCCGCGGGAAGAGCTTACTCCCTGTTCGACTTCGGATGTTCGACGTGTGAATAACCGTGTGTACGGCACAGCCTCCCGATCTGTGTACATAATCATTCCCCCGCCATGCTTTTGTGTTTGGCGAGATCGTGAACGCTCGCCACATACCACCCACGCCACTCCAGTGCATGACCAGAACCCCCTTACTCGGAGGTGGCAGAAAGACGCCGAGCGTCGACCTTCGATGTAGAAATAGGCCTTTATGGAATAAGATAAAAGCTAGCTGCATCAGCCGGCGGGAAGGTCATCGGCCAACACCTTGCAGGATCGTTTCCCCCTAGCTCTCTCATTCTCCTCCATCGTATCCTACACTCCAGCCTCGCTATAATGGCCTCCTCCACGCCACCCCCCAGTAAGTGGTGATCAGCGCATGTACTTCGCCATCTGTGCTGACAGCCTCGAATGGTCATCAGATGATGAAAACGACTCTCGGACCGCCTCCCATCCGGTCGCGCACATCGCACCAGACGCAACGTCGCCCAACAACGCCCCACATGCCCCTGAAAATGCTCTAGAGCAGCTACCTGAAAGCCAAGCAGATGCTAATAACATAAATCATCGGTGTTGTGGACCTCGTGGAGAGGTTATTGAAGCGTACGCTCGGCCTAGGTCAAAGACCTGATCTCGATTTAAACTGACGATGGGCAATTCTCCTTGCGATTGCTCCGCATTTCAGGTGTCTCAATGGCTGTTTAATAGTTCTTTACTGCCTGACATGCTGCCTTACTTAACAATCTCACCTTCACGGGGATTGCTTCCTGGACAAGGATGCTTTAAGTCTTCTCTACGAAGCACGCAACATCAAGACTAAAAATGCTCAACTCTATTACTTCTTGGCCTACTCCACACTTCTGTAATTTTTCCAGTACTGTATGCATGTAATACAATTCGCTATCCATCACGTTCTACCTGTGAAGTGCTCGCATTCTCCTCGATTTTCAGCTACTTTCACATATCAATCAAGACTGTTTAACACATGCTTCGGATCCAACGCGGCTCGAGTTGGTCTCTGCTGATGAGAGATACGTGGAATTCGTGTGAGCAATGTACGGTGTTGGGATTTTACTCGGAGAGGGGAGGACGCTGGTCCGAGGGGGAGAGAAAATTTAATATAAAAATCCCATGTATATAATCATAGCTAGTAATCGAACTGCTATTTATACTAAACTGAATACTAAGAGGGGTAATAGGAGAAATGCGGGAGCTATGTTGCCTTCCTGCTTCGGAGCTGCTAGTGCCAGACGCATCCTCTTTAATCGAAAGCGACAGGTTCGAACATTCACACAGGAGCCGGCTCCCTAATCTCAGTAAATAAGTTGGTTTTATCAGTTTTACTCGACGGGCTATTGTTTTAATATCTAAATCAATGACTTTAGCCGAGGTTCTAGCACCGACGCAATTTGGGCGGTTTCGTCACTCGATTGTATTAAGGATTACAGAGACGTAGTTCCCTCTATTGGGGCCATAGGCAAGCCCATCGAGATAAGAAGGTTGAGCAATTGAGCTAAAATGCAGCCAACAGGAGCGAGTGTGGAATCCAGCAGGCGACTTGTGAGTCTAGTGAGAACACCTCCTTCCTGTCCGATGCGCCGGACGATAGGCCCGGTATGAGGATACTTACTAGAAGACATGTCCACTATTTCTATATAAAGCTTCGTTGTGCTGTTCAATCAATTGGCTCGATAATCAACTTCTAGGTAGGGATAACGATGAGTTCCGGCCACCTAGTACGGAAAGAATTTCTTACCGCTCTCTTTTCCAAGGGGTTTGCCTGAGCGTAGCTCTCCGGATCCGCAACGAGAAAAACACCTCCTCCAGAAAGGAACACGTAAAGGGGAGTCTCTTCGTGCTCGACCCAATTCAGTGTCAACAGGCGAGGACAATTGTAGTGTGAAGTGGCGTACCCTTACTATTGTTTGCATCTCTCCACAATGGAGTTATTTCACCTGTTGGGGAAACTGTACACCCCATGAGCTGCCACAAGTCCTCACTAGCCCAAGACGACTGCAAATTATGGGATGAAACCATCACTAGAACAGCCCAACTAGAAAGTCATCAGGAGCGAGATGTGGTTGGAATGAGGCTCCACGTACTGCGCAGACCCCCTCTCGATTCGAGGCTCCTTCCGGCTCCACTGGACTGCCAGCCACGAACAGACCGAGGCACCCTATACCAGTTGGATGAGCATCTCTGTAGATGAGGTGATGAACTAAAAGTGTAACGAGGCTTACGGTCCACTCCAACAGACGAGGTTTGGATTGAGAGTGAAGGCACATGTGGAGCGCCCCTTTTCTATCTTCCGTTGAGCCACAGTTTCTCCACCCGGTAGCGAATTGGATGTAGGACGGCGTGACCAGGGTATCATATGGAACGACCTTGAGAACGCCATGAACGACAGAGGAACTGACATCCCCTCTGACTGGGTTTGGAGCGGCGGCCGGAACGGGTCGGATGTGCGAACTTAAAAGGATATTATGTGGTTCAGGTAATTAGAGAAGGTTCGAGGTGACGAACTCATCGTCTTGATTCGCGGAGGCCCAGCGGTTAACAAGAGCCTCCTCCAATTTGAACCAATCCTGGCGAGCTTCTAGTGGAAGCTTGGAATGCCACGACAGGGTTTTGCTAGAGAAGTAGAGCGAAGCGAAGTCGGCCATCCAAGCTGGATCTCGAAGTTTGCCTTCGCTCCAGGCAGCGGCGCGGATAGCTTGGATAAATGCAGCGCACTCTTCCCAGTTATCCCCTTTGAAGAAATCAACTTGAAGATGTAATTCATTGGCTTGGGAACGGCGGAAGGACGCAAGGATCGATGACGCACTTTTCGGAATGGTTGACATCATAACCTAAAAGCCCTACCGGACATCCAGAGCCAAGATAGTACTATAGAGTTCTCGAGACGGGATACTAATGAGCAAGGGAAGGCAAACGGCGGTACAAGTGGTGTACGTTTGTGTCTGGGGAGTGGTAGTGACTAGGGTGCGCACGTGGAGGGAAATGCGTGTACTTCTTTGGCCTTCCCACGTCGCCACGAAGGCAGTTCCTTGAATCCTGCTTCATCTCCTTCTTATACTTAGGCCATCTCAACCCCGATTTCATAAGGCTAAGCCACGATATCGCCTTGGCACGGCCACCACCTGAACCGCTCAATTCTCGAAGACTCGTGGTCGTCGTGTCAGGCAGGCTTCTGCCGCCCTCGAGCTACCAGGCCCTGGCCGGGACGTGGTCTAACCCCTTCTGGTCTTAATCAGCTTCCAGCCTACTGCGAGCAATATATGCTCAGTTTGGTATACGCGTAGTACATCCACACACACGATTTAGTGCGCTGCCTGTTTGTTGGGCGGACACATCGGCCCCGATGGAAATGCTGGAAGAGTTGAAGTATTTGCCCAAGGAATTGTTCCCCGACCTTAGGGTTGGTCAGTTTTGCTTGATGATTAGGTGATTCGGATATACACCAGCCAGCATAGGCGGAAGTTCCAGCTCTGAGCGGGCTTTGGTAGATGCCCGGCACAGGTGGTTGGTGCTTGGAATGCATTGGAGGTGTGTTGAAGCTCAGAGCACGGCTCTACGAGGCACGATACGTTCTGGCTGCGGTCCCGGCCCAAATACGAGATAACCGTGCGGATGGGATTGCCAATCGTTGGGGCATTCTCCGAACCGAGATTCGGGCGAGCTGCAGATCACGAGTCCCTGTAACCTCGGTCTATTGGGTATTGAAGACAATGGCCGCTCAACGGGCGTCTCGTCTTCCTTGGCGTTGACGAGCTTATCAAGGGTCCGAATGCGTCTGGCCAGTCATTCCGCGTCCTGCCGTATCGATTGGCTTTGCTCCATATCCTTCTTGAACCTTCACGTTCAGCGGGGTTCCATGAAATAGGCGCGAAGATGGATCCAACGCGGACCGATCAGTGCGTTGCCTCACAGGTATTTGCGAGGTGTGGTACGTTCTGACTGCTTCGTGTTCCTCACACATGTGATCCCTCCACAGTATGTGTCGGATGCGATTGCCAATCGCCCTCAACTGAGCATTCTGAAAAGCGCGATTCTGGCGAACCGAGGGTCCCGAAATTCACGAAAAACTTGCGCCAATGCTTGTTCTTGAGACAATGGGCATCTCAATACCTGGCGTCTAAGCCTTGCAAGGGTCATCACGAGTCCCGCCTAACTTGGCCCTTCGAGCCGTCCACATCCGATAGGACACAAGGACTTGGCGCGAGCATGGATCCGCTCAGGCCGAACAGCGCACCGAAAGGCGGGGGAGAATAATGCAGAAATCAGGAAAAGAACAAATCAAACCCGTTCGCCGCCAGCCGCGGATATGAAATCGGAGGCTGGCAGCGAACGAAACCCTGAGAATAATCCGAACAAGCGACAAAAGAGGCGATGGACGAAGAGGTCATCGAGAATCTGAGGCTTGCCCACCACACCGGCGGCATCGATTATTGGTAGTTGATACATGAGCCCAGGTACGGGGTAGGCCGTGTGTTCTCGGCGCCTTAGGCATCTTTAAGCCGGTTATAACCTTCGCCCGATGATCATTCTATCTCGTCGCTCCTCCCGTTCCGCCCTCCCCCTTCTCACTCACCTCATCTTTCTCGCACTTCACAACATCCAAAATTTCTTTATTTTCCGGTTCCAAGGGAATCTTCCGTCTGATAAATCTCTCCCAAGACTCGTCAGTCCATGCCGCCCAAACGCCCAACACCGCCCAAGGCAGCCCCTGCCAAAGCAACCAAGCCGTCTAAGACTCCCTCACAGCAGAAACCTCTCACACAGCCCAAACCTCCCGCGCAGTCTAAACCCGCCAAGGGACAGCAAGTTGGCGGAGGTTACTACCAACCACAACAAGGAAAAGTGGTGAAGCAACAGGGTAAATGCGAATTTTTGTCCGAAATTGTATTCCAGGTTAAGTAAAACGTCCTATTTCTTTACCTCTCAGGTCAGCCTTAAGGCACAGGCCAACCAGTCATGCATCTGCACGAGTATCACGAACACTCGACATATGTAATTCAACCAGAATCTCACGTCTACGTTCAAGAACCCGACCGCCGGCAAACTCGCGAGAAGGAATCGTGTGGCGGCTGTTTTGCTTGGTAAGGAGCTCAGCGATGGAGGCTTCACCCCTATTCCTCCTTACAACCCTTAACACGCTTCGATCTCTAGTTTCGGTTGCTTTGCTACACTTTTATGCTGCAGCGGCGGAGATGACGATGAAGGATGTTGCGGGTGCTTCGGCAATGGATGCTGTGGCATTGGATGTTGCGGCGATGGAAGTTGTGGCGATGGATGCTGCGGCAACGATGATACCAATGGGAACAACTACTGAATACCTTCATGTATTGTGGTCTTTTACTTGTACCTATTTGCCGTCGGGAATTACACTGAGAGACCAAACTGATGATGTAGGCCCCGCTCCACTGGTATCCCCTGCCTACAGCCAAATGCACCGCGATCTAAGCCTCTATTCAGTGGTTGTGGCTTGGGGCCAGCGTTTGGCGGTGTTGACAGGTATTGCGGGTGCCTGAGACGTAATGACGTCGTTCCTCAAACCTGTGTCATTTGCCTCCACCACACGAGCAAGTTTGGCATTCACAGCCTTGGTTCAACACACTCGGTGAGCGGTGCTCCCACCTGCCGAGGCAATTATCCACCAGGCACATTCTTCCCCGAGACAAACTCGCGCCCCACACCACGCTCGAACAGCTCTCTGAGCTTCCCGCCGGTTCCGCCACATTCCGTTGTGGTGGGGTGGGCCTCAAAACATTACTCGTCAACGTGAACTCGCCAGTGTACGTTGCTGCGAGGTTTTGTGGGGTCGTCTGCATGATAGTAGATCCTTGTTGTCGGGGCCGATCTCTGAAGTAAGCCCAACCTCCTCAAGTCAGAAACACCCTCTCGGCAGCAATCTAACGGCAGCCAACCTTTCACCAACAAAGTGACTGTGAACCGAACGGGTCTCGGGAACAAGAGGAACCAACGTGATTGGGTGCGCGCTTGTGTGGCTTGCCGCTCCACTCCTGTGACTCCTTGACGTCTACACATACATTGGGAGATCTCCGCGACCGGTATATTGCACTCAACCACCTCTTTTGAGCGATTTGTGATGCTTGGGCCCTCTTTACTTCTCTCCTTTATGACGTGCCGAGATAGCAGGCGAACCCGACAGGCTGCTCTCCCTGGCTGTGACTGCCGGTGGAGCGGTTGTCTTGGTAATGTCTGGAAAATAGAAGTCGCTATAACCCCTCTCGTCTATTTTTAGCAACGTAGTCGATCGCTTGTATCTGCAAGGAGGTGCTCTACGCCCGATGGTTGGGTGGGGAACCACTGGCCTCCACCTATAAGTCAACATCAGCGAGTCTAAACCTGAAAGGCCAGTCGGAGAATGATTATATGGTGGCTTCGCCGACGTAAGCCGAGTGGGGAGCTGCTTAGGGGCTGAGGTGCGTCCGAAAAGATATGCTTGGCCGAAGGTTCCAAAACTTGGTTAGAACTTCCAAGGTACAGCGGAAGACAGAAACTCCCGGAAAGCTCTCATACGGGGATGGGTTGGGATGGAGGCGCCGTCGTCATCATCCCTAGAGACTCACAACGCATGACACAGCTACTTTTCTGGAAGGATCTTGAAGAAACACGATTATCATGGAGCAAGAGGAGGATGCTTCATAAGAAGCCAGTCGAACAATAGCTCCACCTCTACATCTTGCAGAAAATCCTTTCCTCCCGTCGCCTGCTAACCACTCTTGAACCCCAAGTATACATGCCTACAACGCCCACGTCTCCTCTTGAGACAGGTACGTGCTCACGAGCTAGTTCGGCGGCTCCTTCCCTGAAAAGCTCATCTCACGGTCTCGCGTCATTTTTAGTGAGTCGAGACGATGGCCCGTCTTCCAACAACCCGTCAACGGCCCCACCAGCCACAACCACGCCGACAACCGACGCTGCCGCACAGGGTGTATCCCCCTCTGAGAAACCCTCAGATAAGATTGCCTCTGAGGTAAATCACCCAAGGACACCCCAGCGGCCACCTCGGAGCCAGAGAGCAAGTCCACCCCGTCCCAGTCCGTGGACCGCGCCAATTCCACCCCTGAGCCTTCCCCGAACTCCTCACCAGAGGCCGATAAAAAGACCAAGAAATCTATGGAAAGGAAGAAGGTCTGGAAAGCCCGGGCGAAGAAGACACGTGAACTCCTGAGAAAGGCCTCCGAGTGAGTACTTAATTGCCAAGACTTGCAGTTTCGCCACTGGATTTCTAATTGCTGTATATCTTTTATTTTCAGTGTGGCTGAAGGAGTTTTGGCCGTTGTCTCAGTCATACTCTGCATCAGCGGTGGCATTGGCGGAGGCAGTAGTTTCGACTGAGACGCGCGATGAGAGTCTAGTGGTGTTTCATTGAATTTGCATGCCATCCTACTTGTCTTTGCCTTGATTCATAGCCTTTACTATGGCATTGATTATGTTTCACCAGAATGAGAAAGGAACCCTTAAGCCTTTCGCATGAGAGGTTACGCTGACGCAGGAGCACCCGACCTGCGTTCAAATTTCGGGGGAAGGCGCGTACCTAGGGCGTGCGGTGGGGTCGGCGCCTATCGTGGAGAAGATACCGTCTTGGCAGGTCTCTCTGGCACGTTTCACCTTCACACCAATGCCGAGTACCTGACAACAAGCTCATGCTAAGAGCTGTAAACGCGGTTCAAAGGTACGTAATTCGTGCCACCAGCGAAATTATGATCTGTTCGTGTTTTTAAATGGTGAGCCACCTCACCGACGCTTCACAACCCCTCACTCAGTTTTATTCAACCCTGCCAGGCCCAAACGAAAAATGTCCCAAGGCCCGGGCTACTCTTGCAATTACCGTCAGTCATGCTGCCGTTTTGCTCGTTTCTTATCTTTCGCTATAGCCACTAACCCGTCTGGCTCGTCGGTCGTCCAGATCAGCAAGACGCTGGAACACCTCCCAAGGCCAATGCCGTGACCATGGAACAACCAACAGCACAGCCTCCTCCAACAACTTCATGGCGTTGGGATTCGCTCTTCAATCGTCCTGATGGGTCTGATGGTGGACTGAAATACGCTATCAAACACAGCCGAGACCAGAACAAATGGTCCCAAGAAACCTGCAGTGAGCGATGCACGAGGTTCGTTATTGCTGCATTAGATCATAAAAGGAAACAAAATAACGGCTGATTTCTCTACCTTGCCCTTCTTTCTCCTATTTTGTTGCTCTTGCCTGAAATCGAGCAGGCGTTGCGATAATTGCTGCGGTTGCATTGAATGCTGTTGCTCGTGCTGTGGCTGTGGGAGTTCGGCGTAGTCCTGTAGTTCTGTGCTGAATTTAGATTTCCATTTAAAGTACCCCAAGCTAATAGTCGCCTCTGAGTACACTCTCCATTAAGAGGGAAAGTTGCCATGGTCCATGTTCAGCAAAAACTCCCCGAGCCCCAGTCTGGTGAGTAGTCTCGCCGAGATACCTCTTCTTCTCGCGGCCATTGCTTTAACACAGCTCCTACATCTATTTATCGGACACACCCAAAAAAAATTCTGATGTGCTTCCGAAAAGTTCAAATTTCGTTACCGGGCGCCTATGGCGATCGTCTTGGCAGGTCCTGTCGGCGTCTCGTGTGAGTTTTCATCAAACAGGGTTCTTGGGAACAGCCTGGAACACACAGCACAACTTATTCGGAATGACCAAGGCCTCGAACATAGCGCGAAGTCCTCGTCTGCTAGGCAGCCTGGTCTGTCATGTCCCAGACCACAACCTCCCTCGGCGGGCTCGGGTGCCACTTTCTCGCCTCTGGGTTGTATCCTCCCATGTCTAGTCCACTAGGTCAACCGGAAAGCGGAGCAACACCGGAACCGAACAGCCTAGCCATGCAGCAGCCGAGTGCCATCCCCCGATCACGAATTTTAACCGAGAAGATAATCAGAAATCCAATAGGTAAGCTGAACCTAAAGGGAGTAGAGCACCTTGTCAGCGGTGTCGAAGGTCGATCACTTCCTTACTAGCTTCGCCTGAGGATTATCATATCTTGTTCTGGATCATCCAACCGCTGCGAACACTGCCGTGGTGGTTCGGCATTAGGTTAACACTGAACAGTCTGGGCGTGCTGACTGACGTGTACTCTGCCCAAGTCAATATTTACCAGTACTGATGCGGTAATTGGCTGTACTAATTGTGGTTGGTCTTGCATGTGGATGTCCTTTAATCTCCTCCGTCCGCCGAAGGCTTTCACCATTCTCTTGCCTCTTCCACGAGATCGTTCGCCTCGTGAAGCTTCATAATAACAAGGTTAAGTTGCTTCCTATCCTTAGTTCCTTCGCTGCGGGGCAGCTCGAGCTGCGCTTCGCGATACCTGCATTCCGCAGCGCTCATCTCATAATCCTTGGTTGCCGAGCCCACCGAGTCCTTGAGAGTATCTATATTCGGAGAATCATTAGAAAGCGTGTCATAAGGGTGAGCCAATCTAAGCCCCGCATAGTAAGTTGCTGTAGCTGTTCGCCACCTTTATTCTCCCTGACCGCTCAAGTTGCCCCCTTAAATTTGTTCTGGTGAGCGCCAACGGAGTTTCTGGCGGACGGTGTGGGCGGACCGATAAGATAACTCCCTCAACACAGCCAAAAGGATCGAAAGGCCGTGATTGGTTGGAAAGGTAGCGAGACACGGAGGACGGCAGCCCCTGAATTCCCCCGATGCCTCGTGCCGCAAGGACGCATGGTCGAGGTTATAATCTCGACCGTCCGGTTGTCCCCACCCTTTCCGCATTGTCTTCTCGCCCTCTCGCC
>WSTY01001421.1:0-10603 GCA_019633465.1 Tulasnella sp. 417
TTCCTACACTTTCCTTGCATTTTGCATGTTAGTCGTTCGCGTCTGATAAAGTCGTTCTTAATCCAAGAGCTGAAAATCCAGGCTCTCTTGCGGACCTTGTGACAATTCTCTCTGAAACATAGTCTCATTGCGTGCAGCAAAGCGATCTCGTCGCCGATTCTAGGACACCCCCACGAAATACAAAACCAGAGCGCATTAATCACATTGCTCACTGAGCGGTGTACATGGAGGCAAAACAACAACAGGAGATAGCGGGGAAACAATTCCAGAAACAACAAGATTGAAAGCAGGGCAAGGATCACAAACGAAAAAACAAAACAAACACAATTACAGGAATTAGATCGAAATCTCTGGATGATACTCCTCGATGTGGCGCTTCTTGTTATCCTTCCTTCCGAACCGTATGTCGCAGCCTGGGGCGTCGCATGCGAATGGCTTGTCGTCATTGCCTTTAATTCGATCCGGATTGTAAGGGCAAATCGGCCAGTGTCGCGCGGGTTTGGAGGTCGGACCACCTTCGCATTTGCACGCCGAGTAGTCGCGGCGAGGTTCTCGAGGCTTGGCCATCTGTTGACCGGTGGGCTGGGTTGTTGGGTTGAGAGGAGCGACGGAAGTGTCGAGTTCGAAAAACGATTCTCCAGGGACGGAGATGCGAGGCCGCTTAGTAGGCCGAGGAGTCGAAGGACCCGGAGTGGGGTCGTGAGGTTGTGAATCGGGCGGATCCGTTAAAGAGAAGGGACGCTTGAACGCGGGTGGAGAAGCCGACGGTGCGGTATACGCGGTAACTGGACTAAATAAGGCGGAGCTGATTGGTAACGGTGACGCACTTGACGTGGTCAGTAAAGTTGAAGGTGTGGTTAGTGGCGGAGGCCCGGGGTCCAGGGGCGACCCGGTCATGGCCAACAGGGACTCTTGGATGTCTTCGGGGAGGACTGGAGAGTCGACTCCCCAGAAGAGGAGGTTATCCACATGTGCCGCCTCCTCCTCCGTCAGGGCCGGAGAGACGGCGTTAACCAGGGCGGAAGGGGGCGGCGCTGCTATCTCCGATTCAAGGGGATCGGGGAGAGCGCTGAGTGGGTCAAATGTGGGGGATAATTGTCCGAGTAGGTCGCGGATGCGTTCATCCTCCAAGAGGGTACTTGCGAGGTGTAGGATATTGTCGATGTCGGATGTGTTCATATGCGAAATGCTCCATGTGTCCTTAGTTTCGATGGAGGTCGAAGCCCGCGTGAACGGAGCCGGGCCCGACGTTGCGGAGGGTGGACGGGTCGTGGAGATCAAGCGGGAGGTCTATGCAAAACGAATTTGTTTGGCGAGTGCGCGCGGAGGCGCGAAGATGGGATACATTACCTGTGAGACCTGCGGCATTAGTAGATGTCATGGCATGGTTATGGGACTGTGGGAGGTTGAAGCCTGATGATGGACGGGGGGTCAGTACCGTGAAAGTTTGCGCAAACTGGGCGAGAAAAAAAAATCACGTACTGTTATCACTTCACTCCTAAGCATGACGTTGAGCTGCTGAAGGAGCGACGCCGAGAACGCGGCGCGCATCCACCGGACAAAATCAGCGAGCTAACTGCCTACCCGCTTCTCTCTGTTTGAAGAAAAAGCCAAGTGCACTCGTCAGCTCGAATTCCCAAACCCATGTTGCCCACTTACCATCGCTCATCGGCACCCGGACTCAAGCTCAAGTGCGACCGAATAAGATGGTCCCCGAGCCATCTGCCCTAGAGACGAGGTCGACCTCGCCGAGCCGGACCCATACGGGGGGTTGGCCCGTACACACCCCACCCAGCAACATCGTCCCTCGCCTCTCTGATAGCGACTCGAAGACCGCTCCATGAATCGACACCGCAACGCCCCGTCTGGCCAGGCTTGAAAACATCGAACGCTGTCACTCCTGGCCAGACGGAGCGGTGAGGCAAGACGAGCTTCATGAGCCCCTAACGGTTTTCCTTTGCTGACTGACGGTGCCTCCGATTCGAAGAGGTAAGGACGGCTGTGAGGGCGCGCAACATTAGTTGACGTCATCGAGCAACGATCTAGGAGGTTACTTACGTCCCGGAAGAAGTCGAAGGGGTTAAAGACTCGTCTAGCTTGGAGGTGCTAGCGAGTCGGTTGAGGGGAAAGAGAACGAAAGCGGGGAATTGGGTATTTATGTGAATCAGGGTCCGAGGGTGGGAACGAACAGCACGTGTAGGGCTCGCTCAAAAAGGAGATTTGGAGGACTTTCGGTCCCTCCTTCTCTCGCACAGCACTGCAACGCTGCAAGGCGCCCCTGCCGTGAGCACAATCACAATCTTATCATCGCCGATCCGAGTTTGGGTTTGAAATGCGTCGTTTCCAACGGGACTTGCGTGGAGGGTTAGTAGTCGACGCGCGTATCTGAGCCGAATCCTCATCGTGATGATTCTATTTACTAGGCTATTGCGATTCTATGACGTGTGTCTTGTCTTGTCTAGTGCAGTCTCGAGTCAGCCCAGCGCATCGCGAGTAGAGCACCAAGGCGGCTGCTGCCCGATAACGTCGGACGCGCGTCATTCGGCGTCTCTCGTGCCCCGAGCGAGGCTCTCAAGGGAGTCACGTTAGCCCACTGTGCAAATATTATGGGCAAGTTAATCAAGACCTGCGATAAGGGACATCTTCACATTGAGTCTATACACAAAACACTTTCAGGGGAAGAACCCTTTATATAAATATAGTAATAATACAACAATTAAAGAATAATCAAATACAGTTACAGGTGGGGAAAGAAACAGAAGAACACGAGCGCACAGAAACAAGTAGTTGAAGGGACGGAATCTCTATGAAGTACAAAGACAAAACCTTCCTTGCCATTCAATCCTCGAGGCTGAGAAGCCAGTCGAGGTACGCTGCCTCGTCGTTGGGGTCACCATTGTATGGCTCTTCATCGATATCAATAAACGGCAAGGCCTCCGGGGGCGGGGGAGGTTGCGCAGCATGCCACCTCTGCGATTCGGTTCGCAGCTCCTCTTCGTTGCGCTCCCGAGAGCTCAATGCAGCCGATGCCGTTGCGCTGCTTCGGGCCGCGTCCAATTCCGCCTGGGTCTGTTGAGCTTGTTGTTGAACAAGCTGCCAGTTCACTCCCATTCTGGCCAGCCGTTCGACCCGACGCGATGACTTGATCACTCGTTGCTCAGACTCCACACCATCCATACCAGCACCGGAAGATTGGGGAGCCGTTTCGTGAGGCACAGCCTCAGAAGGTGGTCCAGCTTGAGTGAGTGAACCTCCCGGTGGTCCGTTGGCTTCACCAGTTGGGGAAACAGTCGAAGGCGCACGGCCAGATGACCATGCTGCAGCTTGACGACTGGTTCCGACAGCTGAGGAAGGCAGATTGGATTTCGAACCGCGTTGTCGACCTGCGACAACGGGAAGGGAGGCTTGCTGGGCTGGTAGGCCGGTGGATGAAGTGCCCAGGACGTTGGCAGTCGCCGGGATGGCCGCGGGCGCACGGCTTGACAGCGATGCAGCAACTTCACGACCAGCTCCGGCGACTGAGGGAGGGTGTCGACCTGCGACGGCAAGAGCGGAGCGGTGGTGCGTCGATGGAACGGCGGCGGAGGTGCTGAGGGTGTTGGTAGGAGCAGAAGGTAGCTGGGTTGCGGACTGGGCGGCGGCGGTAACTTGCTTCGAAGACGGGTTCGAGTTGGTTGACCTCCTGAAGCCCGCCACGAGATCATTCATGAGCGACCTCGAGGCGCTGCCCTTGGTTGGTTTTGGCTCGGATGAGGGGAGGAGGAGCAGTGGCTTCGTCTTGGGGGCGTCACGACGGGCGGCAGACTTGAGTCGAGCAATGAGCGCGTGGGCTTCGGCTTCCTCGGATGCTTCGTCGGTGGTTGAGGGCTGAGTAGACTTCGAAGCCTGCTTTGAAAGTGCCAATTTGCCGAGGAGATGGTGAACCCGAGAAGCATGCGCAGTGCCACTTTGCCCTTGCCCGCCGGTGGAGTTCCTTTCAGACGACGTTGAGGTCGGGGTTGGCGGTCCAGCGGTCGAGTTGGTAGTCGTGGTTGACGAGGTGGAAACCTGCACCGTAAAAGTTGATCCGGAGTTGGCATTTGGAGTCGGGGCAGGAGGTGATTCGACGCGGTTGATGAGCGCGACCTGGCGCTGAATGGAATCGACCTCGACGTTGCGATTGCCTTCAACCTCAGACCTGAACTCCGGTGTCTGCAGTGGCTGAGCGGACGGGAGCGATACGTTTGAAGACGGAACGTTTGCGAACTCCGAGGTCGCTGGCGGCGAGTTTCGGCCAGGGTTTGTCTCGGGCGTTCGGGGTTGGTTGAGCTCTTCGGTAGTAGAGGAGTCCCTAGTTGATGGAATGACGTAAATCGTTTCTCGTCTGAGGGGTTTGCATCCGTCAGCGCCTGCACGGAGGATGTCTGTCAGGTATTACGTACTCAAGTGGCCTAGGGTCGCTGCCATCTTCAGGATCGCCCATGTTGACATCCGAATCCCCGGGAGAGATCATCGACGGCGAGGTTGGGAAAGAAGAACTAGGAATCGCGTAATCTTTAATGGATGTTCTTAAGTGTAGGAGGGATGGGGTACATACGCATCGTTCATAACAGCGTCGGTGGCTTCGATCTGCTGAGCGTTCTCTGGGGAGGTTGAGACTTGCTCTTGATCGCTCATGGTGGCGTCGATTGGCTCAGGGACAGGCGGGGGAGCCCCTCTGTCCGCTGACTCTTCGAACGAAGCCTGGGGTCATTCGGGAGCCAGAGCCGAAAAGCTTGAGTACGCGTTGGTCTCCACATCCATCGACACAGGGGATACGAGGGGATGCGGTGGTTGCTGCTCGAACTCGTCGATGATCTCGTCAGCGAGTTCATCACGAGCTCTCCATGTGGTCCAGGATGAGGTCGGGGGAGCAGAGTTGGAGGACATGGGATGGAGGAAGGTCGGATCTAGAAATTGTTGGGCTGGAGGTTGCCGGACGGCGAAGGAGAACATTGGAGGGAGCCGAGCTTCCAAGTCGTCCGACGTTGAGAAGTCATCGCTGGAATCGTCGACTTGCCCGGCGAAATTGTCTTCGTAGTTGATCGGCGGGGGTTGGAAGGCTGGAGAGCTGCAGTGGGGAAGGAGTTTCGTGGTCAGGATCGCAATCAGAACAGGCGCGTGACGTCACTCACCTTGGAATAGGGGCTTTGGCGTTCAACCTGTCGATGGGGTCTAGGACATGGCCACTGTTTTGGTGAAAACATATTTGTATGGAAAACGTTTTTTGCTGACTGATACATGATGAGTGTGGCCGTTAACATGCATAGAATACTGTGGACCTGTTTCCATCGTGTTAAGTAAGTTCGGAGGGGGTGTCTCGGAAGGAAATACGGCGCCCACTCAGTTCCAAAATGTATAGAACTCGTTCCGTGTTTCGTGAGTACTTGGGCCATTTTCTGGTCGTTTTATAACTGTTTTCCTTGTGTAAATAGACTTTGGATATCCGGCGTGTTTCCAAACGTTGGAACATCGGCTCGCTCCCCTAATGTTTGCTCTGCAGATCTGTGGACTACACATTTACGCCCTTCTACCCCCTTCAAACAAATCAGCCGTGACTTCGACATGTCATTAACGTGTTCTAACCTAGGTCACGACTGATTTTCCCTTGTGATAGGGGTTGGCGAGCAACCCAATGCTACGAGCGCTATTTGAGGTAAAAGGCCGTGCCTGAGTTCTCCCTACAGTTACCCCTCATCCAGACCTTCTACAGTATATCTATCACCCTTCGTTCTTGCCATACTTCTCGTTTGCCTATGGTTCCTTGGTGTTCCGTTGTTGCATAGGTCCCCTTCGCGCCTTGGGCTCTCGGTAAATGCGGCTTACCCCCCATGGAAGCTGGCTGGTAATCATAGTGTCTTCTCGCTCTCGTAGCAATACGAGCTTCGTTCCGTTGATAGCGATATCATTCTCCTGTCATATGTCCACTTTCGTCCGCGTAGAGATACAGTTGTGAGAGTCCATGTCGTCCATGAGTCCATACATCCAGTTCAAACGTCCAGTAACCGTGCCTACACCCCACCGGGACCAATCCCTTTGCTCAACCTCCGCTTCTTGAACTTTTAACTTCCGAGCCGCACAGAACTGCTCGTAGGGCTCATGGCCACCTCTCTGTCTTTTAGCAAAAACACCTACAAGAGTATTTCGAACGGAGGAAGGATACACCACTTCGTACCACCCAGGAGACCTCGCGTAGTAGTTCTCCGGGTTCCGCATCACCTCGACCACCCCGCTCTTCAGAAGGCATACGACCGCCAGGGCTATTTTCAAGGCGTTGCGAGGGTTCGGTTTGGTGGATTGTTGCCAGCTGACTTCCATCAGTCCGTCGGTACGCACAGGTCCACACGTCGGTTTGGAGGGTGGAGGCTCGCGTAAGCGATCGCGGGAGTTAGTGCCTGGTATCAGGAACGGGGAACATTTTCTCCAACAGAACCCTCCTGTCTACGACTGAGTCGGGGAAAATTGTCGCGCCATGATCAACTACTCACACATCTCAAGTATTCGAATATCGGTTCCCATCCAACTTACTGGGGGAAATGGACGGCTATA
Source organism: Tulasnella sp. 417 (assembly GCA_019633465.1). Classification (NCBI taxonomy): domain Eukaryota; kingdom Fungi; phylum Basidiomycota; class Agaricomycetes; order Cantharellales; family Tulasnellaceae; genus Tulasnella; species Tulasnella sp. 417. Next base: position 6,568 of record WSTY01001421.1, read on the forward strand.
ATAAACGTTAAAAGCAAGATTAGGGGTCCCCTCATGGTATTTGCCACGTACTAGCTACTATTCGAATTACGGTACACCGGGAGTCCAAGGTTAAACTCCGCGTGTCGCACGGGTCGGCCCTCAACGAACGCTAAACCCCCACCTCAGATTTCGAACTATAGGGCTTTCTGGGGGCTTCCCGTAGCTCCCAGGGCTCCATAGAGGTGGTCGAGACTGGGCCAAGAGCCAGAATGGGCACCATTGGAACGATCGGGGATAATGGCCACTAAGTCCATAAACGCCGTTATCGCCCCAAGTCGCTACCAGGGCCAGCATTCGAATTCTACACCAGTGCATACCACCAGGGAGCCTCTCGTTCCAATAAGGACACCACTTGATATCGAAGCAGCTGCCGAACCTATCGGAACAATGGGAGAATTGTGGTGAGAACATGGCGAAGGCTGGCCCCTGCGACACCAAAACTAGCATCACCGTCAGAGCCCTTCCCGGAAATCTCTTCTCCATTTTTTAAGTATTAGACCTGCATAGTCCCTGCCCTTTACTATCTGCCTCCTCTTCTGACCTGGATCTGCACATGCACGTAGGCTAGTACTTATCCTTCTCTGAACAGGGCAACAATCGGGTTTTCTCTGCTTCCCCGTCGAGTACTGCTTTGCCAGCAGAGTATCTGGGCTACTGTTTCCCCGCACGTCTTGGTGACTCTCGGCAGCCTGCCCGTGCGTTGTAAACCTGAATGATCATTACCACTGCCAGCGTATTTCAAAAAGAGACGACTAACTACCACATATCAATAGGATGGGCGGCACTTGCGGACGTTGTATCGGTTATCCCGAGAGTACCCGTAACTATTAGTGACATACTATGCACCGAAGACGAAAAAATGAACAAGGACACATATCACGAACACGGGGCCAGAAAGTACATGGTAATGACTTGGACCTAATCAGACACCCCTACCCGCACACGAGTTTCACCGGTGACTTGACGTTGGGCGTTGTCAGATGAAGCACGAGAAGTCGTATATCGCGACGTCGCCTGGAGGGACCGGCCCTTTGCAACACGAGTGTCGCTTGGCTTCCAATTTCGCACTTGATGACCGCCTTCAGAATTTGCGCCGATTTCGCCGTACACCATTTTCGGCCGCGAGCCTCCTCGTCAATTAAGCCGTCTCTTCACCACGCAAGGCCCCCTCGTCATGTTGGTTCATGTCTGCCAAAATGGCGTCCTTCGCTGCTAAACACTTTGAGATCCTGCGCTCCCAACTAACCCCTGCCTTCTGGTATTCGGCTATCGCTGTGTCGTACCAAGCGAGTGCTTCCTCTTTGTGACCGGCGGTCGACTTTAAATCAGCGAGGAGGGCGGCCGCTTTCGCGAAATGCGAATCGAAGCAAATCGCGAGATTCTGAAAAACGGAGCACGACTCCTCGAGAGCTGGAAGGGCTTCTTCGTGCCGGCCCTGCACCCGGAGGCACTCTACCTGTCGGTAGAGTGCGTGAGCCAGTCTCAACTGAGCATTGCTGTTTCGAGCGACCTGAGCTGACTCGCAGAAGAGCTCCTCGGCTTCGGTGTACATTCCTTGTTCGAGTTTGACTTTCCCTAAGCGGCAAAGACTAGTGCTCAGTCCTTGGCCCCATCCAATGCTCCTCGCGATGTCGCGGGCCCTCTGATAAGCGGATATCGCTTGATCCATGTGATTGAGGTGGCAATGTGTCATCCCGAGGGTATTGAGTGCGCTGGCCTCTCCTAGCCTGTCACCGCAGCGAGATGCAACATCTACAGCTTCATGTAAGGTAGACAACGCTTTTGGAATTTCGCGTTGCTGCCGGTACAGTTCTCCTAGACTTTGGAGACATTTGGCAACGCCCACACTGTTATCCTTCGTCCGGAAGATTTTCAAGCTTTCCTCCACATTCCGTATAGCGTCCACGATTATCCCGGAAGACCCCATCCAGTACAGGGAATCTGCAACGCCGATATCATCCTGTAGACTCCTGCACTTCTCTACGGCGGCCGAAGCGGCGTCCTTGCATTTGATGTAGTCCGAATCACGAATGGCCACGGCGGCTTGTTTGCGGAGAACACTGGCGATCCCCTCGTCCTTTCCCTCTTTTTCGTACAGATGTAGAGCCTGTTCGAGGTAAACCAATCCTGCCTTGTGGTTCCCTTTCCAACTCTCGAGCTCTCCTAGGTTCTCCAGCACAGCGGCCGACCGGGTCTGCGGATCCGCAGCCGTAGCAGTCGGAGGGTAGTGGGGCTACATAAAGGGAACTTAAGGACGGTTTTTATAGGTTCAAGGAGGGAGGGGGCACTGACAAGGTACTTGAAGGTCGTTTTACACATTGCGCTTGTTGGACGTTGCAGGGAATCGGCCGCCCAGCACCTCGTGATCAAGTCCCAAAGCTGGAGGCACTCGCGGAGGCGCGATTCTCCGTCCACTTGAGGAAGAGGACTCTCGAAAATCTTGCGCATAATGACAAAGTCCGCCACAACCTCTCCGTAGGGAAGCTCGCCCGTCATTATCTAACAAACAAAGGACCATAAGTGGAATGCCATAATAGGAACATAATTGACAGACCTCCCACACAAGCCAGGCCCAAGCGTATATGTCACTACTCGCAGTCCTCGGCTTACCGTCAAGCAGCTCGGGACTGCACCAACGGATGGATCCTTTAATTGCGGCCGTGCTCTCCAGTCTTGCAAACCCACTATTCTCGTAGAGTCGGGCTAATCCAAAGTCGCATAAAACAGCCCTGAATTCCGAGTTGACTAGCACGTTTGGCTTTTCCGTCGTAAGTTTAATTAGTTGAGTGATCGAGTGTCCTGAGTGATGGGACTTACGGATTTAACGTCTCCATGACACACTGGCGGATCCAGCTTGTGAAGAAATGCTAAAGCGTCGAGGGTGTCGTAAGCCTGGCGGAAACCGAATCGTGAGCACCATGGGCTTCCAAAGACCCGAGGGAGACTCACTAGCGACAGCTTCTCGGGGATCTCAAGTTCCCGCCCTTTGATGAAGTCGCTTACGTTCCCGTACGGCTCCCATTGAGATATGAGCCAGGCCTCTCTACGACCAAATTTTACAGAAAAGCCAAGGAACTTGGCAATGCCAGAATGGCCCTTCAGGCGAGACCAAACCAAGACCTCCCTCGTAAACGTCTAGACCAGCCGCGGCGAGTTAGTAAACCCCCGGACGTGGAAGGAATTATAATTATGAACCCACTCGTTTCAAATCAGATTCGTCATAGATGGCTGACAGCTTGATTTCTTTTACGGCCACGAGTTGAGGCTGATCGTAGAAACGGGAACCGATCCACCTGGGAAGGTAGGAGGAGGCGTGGAGGTGCGCTTGTCGGACCATGCCGAAACCGCCAGAGCGCCTTTCGTCGTTTTCAACAAAAACCAACCTCCTTTTGTTTATATGATACTCGTTGAGGGCTTCGTACGCTTCGTTCTAGGTTTGTGGTACTGTGAGTAATTGCGAACCGGACTGGACTCATGGACCTACGACAGCCAAGCTTCTATCAGCGCGTCTCTGTTCTACGATCTCAGCGGTCGTCATTATGCGCGAGTGAAGGGATCGTAACAGGGTGAGGCGGTATAAGGAGAGTCACTGCGACAGGAGGGGCCTATAGTGGTGGTGGTGGGTGAGGGGAGGCATGGCCGCCTCGCCGGCGCTTGTGGCGTTTCGGTTCCCAGGTTGACCATTGACCCCAATAAAAGACTTGCAACGTCGCAAGGCAGCGACGGGGGCTTGCTTGCCGCTGTGCTCAGTCGTGCAAACAAAAAGATCTTATTTCGCTTCTAATGTCGCTTGATGAGCGACAGGAGAGCTGCTCACCGTTGAAATAGGTACTTTCCAGCCTCGCGACGGAGTCACTTCAATGATACACCATTCCCTGCTCTACAACGGGCCTTCTACTACCAGAGATTTTTTTACAGATATAGTTGAAAGCCTCGCGTTCGCCGGAGACAAGGCTATCCTGTCGCGTTCCGGAACTGAATACTGAAGAAATGCACACCTATTAACATGCTATCA